>JAHBCN010015425.1:0-21111 GCA_019359885.1 Listronotus oregonensis
TTTTTCTAATTTTAATAAATTGAAAGAATAAGATCTGAAAGGTTTTTTTATAATAAAATAATTAGACGTATATTAAATAATTACAGTGTCTCATTTATAATAGTAAGATACAGAGCATCCAACCAGCCCTATTGGGTTTCAGTCTTCATTTTGGCGTCATCAGGGAATGGCTCAACTACTATATTAGGGGCGTAGCAAATTCGTTTCTCATTAAGTTATAACGGCTTTTTATTTTCCCCAATTATATTTTAGACCTGATAAATCACTAAAAGTAAGAATAGTAAACTTTCCAACCATCAGAGACAGGAATCCACTTCAGTTTTTGGTGTACGAAACGAGATGTCGAAAACTAAAAAACTAATTTTCTGTTCAAAATAAGAATATTTGGGGAAATAATTTTAAAATGAAGACAAGAAAAGCAAATTTGAAGTCAGTAAAAAAACCCAATGGTAAACGATTTGTTTCGAATGAGTTTGCATTGTTGTCTACTATAAATTAATATTTTTAAAACCAAGATTTTATTAACATGTACCAAAAAGAAGAAAATAAACTTTAAATTAAATCCAACCTATCAATTTATTACATTACACAATCAGGGCCGCCGGCACGGGGGGTCAAGGGAGGTCTGTCACCCCCCTGGGTTTTTAAAAATAACTTAAAATAAAAGTTTCCATCTAAATCCTTAAATTTAACAATATCGCCCAGGAATTTAAATGAATATGATTATTATTTAGAAATTAAATTATTATTGACTTAAACTTTTTGACCCCCTCTACTTTTTTTTTCTGGCGGCGGCCCTGTACACAATTTATATGATATAAAAGCTTGTCACCTGTGTAAATAAACAAGAATACCATTTGTAAAGTGATCTTGACATATGTAATTCTAAGAACAAAATTATGTCTTTTAATAAAATATATAAATATCGCGAAAAGTTTTTATATCATATACTGTGGTATGTAATAAAATGATGGGTTTGATTTAATTTAAAGTTTATTTTATCTTTTTATTAAAGCTTCTTATTGAAAATGATTTTTTACTGTTAATTTAGTGATTTTTATTTTTTAGTTATTGCCGTTCATTTATTATTCATATCATGGGGTGCATGAAAAGAACATAGTCCAAAATCTTTGGATTTAGAGTGACGTCCTTTTTTTCATATTCTTTTTAGCAGACACTTATAGCATTTTATATGATATCCTTATCATTGGAGTGCAAAAAATAACTATACCGCCATCTTGGGCTGTCCGCCATATTGGATTTAAAATGACGTCAATTAGCTAACCATGCATTATTATCCAATTTAAAGAAGTATGCAAAATTTCAGCTCAATCGGTTGAGAATAACTGCTTTAAATTTCTGTTGCAATATTTGACTCAAACAAACATACAAACATTGCAAGGTAAAAACGAACGGATCTTAAAGTACGTCTTGTTACAAGACTCATTTTAATGGCCTTTACTTACACTTTGCTTGAACTACACATTTTTTTACGATTATTTCTCATTGTCAACATTTTTAAATTGATTGTGGAACATGTGCAGCAGTTTTGCGACTATTAGTTAAAACAAATTATTATTATAGAGAATTAACGCCATAATTCGCAGCAAATAATATTAATTAACTGATTAAAATGTCAACCTTTAAGGACAAAAGCCTATTGACATACCATTATTAACTATTAAACCACCCCTGTCATTACTACAAAAACATTTTTATTATACATAATTATCGATGTGTAGACAATTTTCAACATTTGTAAATGATCTAGTAACTTGTCAACATTGATCATTATTAGTAAAGAATTAGTAAAATAGTGTATTAGTGGATATGTTTGCGAAAGCAATTAAGTACAGCTGTAATTATAACTGAATGTTCAAGGGGTTGTTTAACGACCAGCATTAGCGTTGGGTTCTGTAACAACAACTAGAAAACTGGAGAAATAATAGCTAATTATATAACTAGTATACACATTAGGTCTTTATTGAATGTATATTTTTATAAAGCCTGTTTATGTACGCGTTACTTTTATGTATTTACCTTTTATGTACGATTACGATTGGATTAGATGCAGTTAAAATTTAAAAAAATAAAAATAAAAATTTGAGTATACCTGTTTGGGGTTTTACCTCATAGCAACTGCAGTTGCCGCAGCAGTTGATATGAGACGTAGATGTTTATATTTAAAAAATGTCAAATTAGTTGACATCGAAAATTTCTGAAAATAGCTCAGATCATTAAAAAAAAGAATCCAGAACAAAAATTGTATCAAATACCAAAATGGAAACCTCAGAAGCAGCAGTTTAGGGCTCCCTACTACCTACGAAGTCAAGAACGTTGTACAAAGACATACAAAGCGTACAGACAGTGGTGTAATGAAAAAAATTGCAGGAGACCGATGAATACGGAATCTTAGCTTACTTTAGCACCAACCTTTCGAAGTATAAAAGTTCGTCGTTATGGGGTAAATACTCAAAGCTGCGATCCAAAATAAATCTTAGGCATCAATTTGTTGTGGAATATTTAATTAATTTTTTAATAATTTTTAAAAAATTGTTGTTTGAGCGTTTTTTATTGACAATGACAATTACTTTCTTTTACTAGATGAAATAACTAATGATGTTTATAATAAATTGTACATTGGGTTTAATAATTGCCTCCCGGTGGCCAAGCATTTCAGAAACGTGTATCATGTTTGGTACAACAGACAAATCTATATACCAGGTGCCCACTAGATTACTTTCCGGCTGACATTTTGTTATTTTACCGCCACATGAAAAGCGTCACATTTTCACTTAAGGCAAAATTTGACTACTCAAGTCACTATTTATATGAGGATTTTAAGGAGAAAAGTGATACTTTTTCACCTAAGCCAAAATTGGACTACTTAAGTCAAAATCTGACACTCTTTATATTAGGATTTTTAGAAGGAATATTAGTATATTATATTACAAGTACATTTTTTTGCAATTTTTGCATGTAATGCATGCAATGCAATGCAAAATTGCGAGTAAAAATAAGCACTATTAGTCTGCATGATGTATACTATTTTTTCTTCAACCAAGTCAAAATTAATCCATTAAGTTATTTAAAAATTGTTTTTTTTAATCCTGGGATTAAACGTAGCACTTTTAATCCTACGATTAAAAGTGTTGCTCAGCAACGAGCACACTTTTGTACGGTATGAGAATTGATAGCTTTTGTACCTTAAAGTAGTACAAAAATGTCAATATTTTTTGACAGTTGGAGAAAAAGTTATACTTTTTAATTGGGAATCTTTTTGTGTAAGTTTTAATAATTTACCTAATGGTTAACCTGTAAAAGGGAAAACGACATAGCTCTAAACGTTACCATATTTGTGTCAATTCATTTTCTGGATTAGTCACATTGGGCAAAGACAAGCAGAAAATGTGTTATTTTAAGTTTAAAATTAAAATTATTTAAAAAACTTAATGGTTATTGTTCAGAATAGCGGTCCCACTTTTTTGAGATGTACAATTAACATGATTATTATTTTTTAAATTGTCAAATATTTTTATTTCTAAAGTTTATCAAAAATAGAATAATTTAAACAAAAAATCAAAAATGTCAATTTTTTGCAAATTTTTTAGAAAAATCCAAAAATTGTTTTTCTTTAAATTAAATTATTTAGGTAGAATATAAAACAAATTACTAGAAATTGCAAAACTTAAATAGATGCATTTTATTGACGAAAAACTTGAAAAATACCCATTTTTTTATTTTCAAAATAAAAATTAACACCAAAAAAATATTTTTTAAATTTTTTCTTAAAGTGTTTGTAAATCTGCCATAAAATAAAACAAAATAAAAAAACAAGTTAATATCTCTATTTTTCGATTTTTGTATGGCCAAAAATAGGCGGGAGCCGCAATTTTAAACAGTAACCAATTTAATAAGATCAACCATTCGTTATTTAGTGGCAAATCTAGGATTTCAAAAAAAATTATCGAAAAAGTGAGACATGAGACCCACACCCACACATATATCAGATATTATTGGCCTTAAAAGAAACACTATGGTAAAGAAAATTTTCATTTTTGGAATTTGCGAAAATTTTGGGAGTCCCCCAGGAAAAATCAGCCTTTTAAAAGAAAATCCCTTGTAATAAATTGTTTTCGTGAATTTATCAAATTTATCTCAATTCTAAATTTGAAAATTCTCTAGGTTTTCTAAAAACCATAGCCAGTTTATTTTTTTTCTAAAACAAATTCTATATAAAATTTCAGATGCCTCTGATTCAAACAAAATGCAGATATTTTGGCAACATTTGAGATTTGGAGATAAAATATAAATAAAAATGCAAAAAAAAACGCATATGGAGCATTTTGTTTAAAAAGTCTGATTTTTCCCTGGTGGGCTACTAGAAAAAATCAATGTTTTATTTTCGCCAATTCAAAAATGAAAAATTTGTGTATTTCAGGTCTCAATTGTTTAATTAAAAAATTGAAAATCCTATATCCGGCACTGTCCTTATTTAGAGTAAAAAAATATTTCCCATTTTTCTTTCGGGGTGACGGCCCTGTTCAATACTCGTGAAAAGATTATGTACAGGGCAACTTAAAAAATATCCTAAAGTACAGTTCTGAAGAAAAATATGTAATGACGTGCGTAAATGCCAAAAACTTAGCCAAAGGGCAATTTTTTAACAAATACAATAAGCAGCATATATAAGTTTAAATCAAAATCACAGATTTGAACTAATGTAAATAAATATGTATGTTTCTTGCGACTTTTTTTACCTTTTAATTAGTTTATTTTGCCTACTTCCAGTGCAAAGAACCTTTTTCTCTTTTTCAATATCAAGCAGATGTATTTAATTTTTAAGGTAACTAGCTAACTATTCATTAACCACAGTATCTACCTATACTTATTTAAAATTTGCCTAATCTGATTTAAAATTACTTTCCACTTGACTACCTTTCTCGGTAGGTACTGTAAGTCTAGAGATTAAGGTACAGTAAAAATTGTTTTCTTTTCAACATTTTTTCCTTTCAACGACTGCGGCGGCGGAAGCTGTCTTTGTAGGATTATTTTTGGTTTGCGAAATGTTTTGACTGGTCGGCGTCATAAGTTTACCGAAAAGGCTCATTAGCACTAGTTAAGTATGTCCATTTTTTGTGTTAATTATTATCAAGACAGAAAATATTGTTACATACAGCTATTACTCGTACATCACGCAACATTCTGTCATTCGAAAAAAGCAAAGGGTGTCAATAAATCAAGAATTTTAATATTTCTTTCCTTGCAAAAAGAAGTAACAAAATAGCAGTTCATGATACTACGTTCGACGAAAAGATAACATCAAACAGATATCGTCACCCCGGAAGAAAAGTAACATAACTTATAAAAATCCTGGATTGTTAAGTTGTTACAAGGTATTTTTAAGCAGTAATTAACTATTTATCTTTTTTACACTAAATAAGGAATGGTGACCCTATTTACAGCATATTTTGATTTTTGATTTTAAGCTAAAATACAAATTTTTACATATTTCTCTAGCTTATGCTACATTTTCTAAAGATAGAGTTTCTTTTAACATATTTGCTAGTAGATTGTTTGAAACTTACACAAAAACACTCACCCGAGCAAAAGATTCACTTTTCTTATAAAAATCCTTAAATAAATACCGTCAAATGTCTTGAGTACTTAGGACAAGAATCGCACTGGGAATGAAAAAGAATATTAGAGCATTAGTGATGAATTTGTGATTTTTAAATAATGTAACTTTTATAGGGAACTCTCTGTTATACTTTTTTTGCATATAAAACAAAATTTGCAGTATTGGACTGTCACTTTTTTTCGTAGTAACAATACGTTATGAACCACCAAAAAGAAAAAAGCAGCCTGTGAGGTAAAACGCAGACTCAGCTTTGTATAACTCATTGAAAAGAAGCACACACCTACCAGATATCTTAAGAACCCTAAGATTATTTTTAAGGCTAGAGATACACTAACGTTTATTAAACGCGCATCATGACGCGCGCCATGTTTCGCGTTTAATAAATCTTAAACTCTACTATCCCTTAGCCTTTTATACCAAAAACCATTGGTAAAACAAGTACGCACTGAGTGTATGGGTGTCTTTTATTAATTAATAAACATATTAGAGGATAGAAATGCACTTAGTGCGCACTGGTTTTACCAATTGTTTGTACTATAAGGCTTTAACTTATGCTTAATGTATGTCTGGTGAAATTTTTAACTCTGGAATGTTGCAATGCTGGTCACGAGGTCTTTTAAACGCGCGTAAAATAAACGCCCGTGTGTCCCAAGCTTAAATGGAGTTGGGCTCATTGGTTCTCTTACACTGCGACATTAACAGATTTATTATGACTTCTAAATCCCACTTTAGGGTGTCGCGCCTTTTCAGTAGGTGCCATAAATATAACACGGCCTCCTCCTCCTTCATGCACCTTGCCGGCTTTGGCTTTTCGTCGCCTGCGTAGGGCTTAACATTGGCACCATATATGCTTACGTGTTTCTTCTATTAGACTGATTCTTATTTATCCTACAATCGGCCAAGTGACGAACTCTTTGTTTAAGTTAAAAATAAACTTAACAACGAACTAAATTAATAAAGAGTGAAAATTTTTTTAAAAATGACAACGTTGCAAATTTTTAATTATTTAATGCCAACTGGTCGACAATAAATAATTTAGTTCGGGACTTTGTGTTTAAATCAATAAAGCATAAAAAATAAAAGAAAATAATTACCTTCCAATATATAAAATTACTTTGTTATAGTGATTTTTTTCATATTCCATGCAAGGTAATTATTAATATTTTTATTTTTTATATGTTTAATTGATTTTTATCGCAAAATAACAAACTTATTTCCTATTTGACAAATAGTTAACATTAAAGTTATGCCCTGTGGCCAAGATTTTTTATTGTCAAATTCCTTGTTAACTTTAACAACGAGATTCCACTTGGCCAAAGTCTCTTAAGTTAATCTACCGCTATATTTACCTCCTTTAGACTGTGGTTTAGCACGCCTAAGTTAAACTTTGGCCAAAAACATTCGACGAACTTTTTCGATTGCAGATGCCCTGGTATTATTAGCAACTAGCTACGAGATTCTTAGTCAGACTCAGAAATTCCGCAGAATGACTCTGGTCCTACCATCATCAAACTTTAAAAACAAGTTCTGAAATGTTTTCGTGGGCACAACTAGGTTATAATAAATAAGGTAATAATATGTGTAACCCATTCTGTCAATATAATTCCTGATCCTACAGATTATATACATCACGGCTATGCAAACACATGTAGTAATCATATGTCACGTATGTCATATATTACACAGAGTAACGAAAGTATTGTTTCAACAAAAAATGTTTTAAGGTCCCTAAATTACCACTTTTGCTAATACAATTCTTTAGTGATGATTTTACTCTGAGGAACCAAAATTTAAATCTTATATTCCTTTTTTTAAAAAAGTTATATTCTAAGAGAAATAGCGACAAACTATGTAACAAAATATTGCCATACAATTTGATATACCTCTTATATTATCTTAAACATATAGACAACTGTTATGATTTTTTTTTAAGTATTGTAATATACATGTAATAACATGAAATATGTGCACTAATACTAGATTTTTAGTTACCTTGTTTCTCGTTTTTATAAATCCTGCATCTAAAAAACCGTTAATGCCAATCACTTTTACACCAAACACAAAAGTCTAACATTTCTTGAAAATCTAAAACCATCCAAGAATACGCGCAAAAATATTAAGAAGAGTAATGAAACATCACGAGTCAAAAGTCGAAGCTTCTTCGTTCGGAAATCAGTAGTAACTGAAGTAATAGACGGTAATTTTTATCAACCTTTATGCAGGTAGTTTGGGATGGCTTAAGGGGTGGAACTTTAGCGAGGGTGGTCAGGTGGCGAGTAAGTTAAGAGGGGGATGAAGATAACAATGTAAATTTTAAAATTTATAGTTCTATTATAAAAAAAAAACTGACTCTGCAAATCTAAAATATTTTTTTACATTCCTAAAATAATTATATTCAGAGAAAAAGACCAGCATACAACATTCTTGTCAGGGAAATAACAAAAATAGTTTGGTGAAAGAAAATTGGTTAGTCACTGAAGGCAAAGACAATTATAATTATCAATATAGACGCACAAAACAATGCTAAATTTAACGAACTCAAGGACTAGAATTAACGCAACGCCAGTTTGTAGGCGGGGTGTTTGGTAAAGTGATCTGTTGGTTTTGTTTTGGAAAAACGAAAACAAATTGCCAGATCTCAAAAATTAAAATCGAGAATTTATCTTGAAAATGTAATAAAATTATTTAAAAATATTGGTTTTTGTGTTAATATAGGCAACATCGATTAAAATATAAACATTTATTGGAACTGTCATTCCAAGATCCGATTGCACCAGCAACAAGGTTGATTTGGACAGCTGATGTATTCGTTTAATAAAAAATTATATTAAATCAGGTGTTGTACGGCACTTCGATATCATTTTATCTCTTTCTAGTAGGTTGTATTATTCAATAATACGTTTTGTAAACTGACTTGATTAACAGCAATCGAATTGACCATCTAAAATGAATGACATATCTTTTCTGTCACTTTAGATAATAAACCAAAATGGTTTTGTGGCTTTAAAAATATTTTTTAATAATAAAGAATCATCGATTTATAAAAATGTTATTTATAGTGCAATGCCATAAACATTGAAACAGTTATTATTTCCAAAGTGATGTTATTCAGTGTGTTTAATCAATGTTGCCGGTGCAGTGTGTTTACAAGAACTATCCCGCCTTGCCCCTCTGAATATACATACATACATATATATATATATATATATATATATATATATATATATATATATATATATATATATATATATATATATATATAAAAAGATATTTTACACAAACTAGACCCTTTTACTCGGATTTTCTTTG
Organism: Listronotus oregonensis; assembly: GCA_019359885.1. Taxonomy (NCBI): domain Eukaryota; kingdom Metazoa; phylum Arthropoda; class Insecta; order Coleoptera; family Curculionidae; genus Listronotus; species Listronotus oregonensis. The sequence goes on from JAHBCN010015425.1 coordinate 8,951, forward strand.
TAATACTTTATGAATTGTTAAAGTAAAAACTATAGTGCATTAGATATTAATAGTTAAATTAAAAATAGGATAATTTTTTAGTAACAGACTCTATTAATAAGATAAATATAAAGTTCATTTATGTATAAGCCATTACCATGTAAAATTTCTTTAATATTAAACCTAAAAATTACCACCTTTTTAATCCTCTACTAACTACATGTTAAAACAATATACAGTATGTATGTCTTTATAAGTCTGTATGTTTAAGATTATACATGAGGCTTCTAAATTTGACTAAAAAATATTATGAAAAAAATAAACACTTTATTAAAGGCCAGTTCAGTGGATGTAAGTAAGAATAAATTATACTATTGACAAATATTTTCAGACATTTTACTATACTCGCCTTTAAAACGCTTTGCAAGAATACACATTTAAATTTCTTATTATTACCACAACGTAGAATCAACAACAACCTAACAAGAAATAATTAAATTATTATATCATTTTTTTTTTTACCTTAGCATATTCCTCGTTTTTCTGAATGAAACCTTTTAACACCGAAAACACAAGTTAAACGACTCTGGAAAACGTTAAAACATCCAGAAGTACGCGAAAATGTCTTTAAAAGCTAAGAATACAAGAAAGAACACGAGTTAGGAGGCGAAGCTTCTTCACCTGTACGAAAATTACAACTAACTGAAGTTAACAATATCATAATTTTAAGCAGGTACTTTGGGGTAGCCCAAGGGGTGGAACTTTTGCGAAGGTGGTCAGGTAGTTTCAAAAGAGTTAGGAGTGGATAATACTAACAACAATGTCAAAGTGGGGAGAGAAAATATAAGAAAAATCAAAAGTTAAGAGCCGAAATCAAAACTGACTGTAAAGGTAATCCCTAATTTAATTCAATCCTTTGGCAGGAAGATTAGGGCAGGATAGCTCAATTGAATAGTTTTCAACATATTGAATAATAAAAATTCTATAACAGAATTACAAACATTTAAAATTAAACTACAAAACTTTTTCGTAAAAAGGGTACCTAAGTCACAAGTGGCTAACCACACATAATATTTTTTTGCAAGGGGTCCATTGTAGAAAAAATGTATAAAACTTGCTGTCCGCGTTGCTCTGTTAGGACAGTAAAAGCGAAACAAGGGCCTGATTCTGTAAGAAATTTTTTTGACATTGTCTCTACAATAACTGATATGTGTCCATTAAAAATAAAACTTGAAAGTCAAGAACAAAGTTTGAAAGAGTGGAAGACCGTAGAAAGGTAGGGCGCATCATCGCTGATCTGATTAAAGACCTTGGATATGTTTAAAACAACGATCTGGGATTTACCAAGAAACTTGAGGGATATAGCCAAACATAAAAAAAATCTGCTCTGGTTCTTTTGTCACGAAATCTGTACTGTCCGTCATGTATTATACCAATTTTTTTTATTTTAAGTATATATGATTTTTTTCAAGAAATATTGTTCTATAGTTTAAAGGGAAATTTTAAGATTCTTTCTTAAAAATAAATTGCAACCGTTAGACTTTCCAGCTATCCAGAAACATGCTCGTGTCATAGGAAATCCCAAAGAAGCGAATTAAGATAGGTGCAATTTTAAAAGCACATTTTTTGGACAATTGCTGGGATGCCATCCAGTCTAGAGAATTTCTTGGGATTAAAAGAAGAGAGGATGCCCTTAAAATACATGGACGTTTTATTATAAACAGACGCAACTGTTAAAAAAGTTTAACTGTTTCTTTAAAAGCCGAAAGGATTTTCTGCGAGTAAAGGACATCGGATCCTTAGCCTCTGAGATAATTTCATTTTACCTGTTTTTTACTTCTATAGTCGGTTGTCGTTGTTCAAAACGAGGATTTTAAAGAAACCTTTAACGCGCATAGAAATGCTTCACTTTTTTAAAGAAAATACTAAGATAGCGCAGGTGTGTTAAAAAAGTAATTCCAATATGTGGAATCGAACACGAGTTTCATGCATGAAAACCAAGTATTCTACATAGACCAGAATATATCGAAAAAATAATTTTAGTGACTTACTTTACCCTTTGCTACCGTTAGAGTATAAAATTACCCTCATAAATCATGGGGTTAACATAAAATATTCAAAATATTATTCTTTTGTTACGCATTTGGGTTGTATCCCGTAATGGTTTCTTGGAATATTCTTTATATTTTGTCATTACTTATTGAAAACCAAGTAGGTATATTACCTTCTCGACAAAAATTACTTTATTGATGATTCCATTTTACAGGAGCGTACTTCTCCTTTTCTTCTCTGTGAGCCGTCTTGATTTACTACCGGAGGCAGCGCAGCCTCTTGGACTTTTTGTACCTAATTTTCCATTATCTTTTATTAGTCCAGTAACTGAAGACCTGAATGTACCCAAAGCCTGCTGTAAATAAATCTGTACAGTTTTCATTTGTGGCGCAATTCTTAGGTCTTCGTGGATACTTTTAAGCGAGAAAAAGTTTATTACGATTCCGACGTGGTAACCCGCTGAAAATGCCCCCCCCAAAGTCCCAAAAATGAGTTTCCTGCGAATATCTGCCAAAATATGCGAACTAGAGAATTTTTCTTTGACAAAAATGAAGATCACCTCTAAATCTACAAAAATGGTCTATAACATTTTTTTCGAAACAACAATATTTTTTGCAAAAACGGCCGTCGAAAATTCCACAACATACAGATTTTCTAGAACTCCGGAACGGCTAAAAAATGCAAAACAATTTTTTATCAAAACGCAAGAAAAATGGTGAAGGAAATTTTCTGGGATCAGTGAACACCTGCTAAGGTCTCATTATAAAAAAGAAATGTTAATATCAAACCATTTTTTTAAATATCAATAACTTAATGAATTACTCTCAAAATATAGTGAAAGAAAAATCTTTAATCGCTTTTTTTTATTATTCTAGAAAAATCAGAATGGACTCAAACTCACATGCAATGATAGGTACGGGTTTTCTTATTCCGATGAACTTTGAATGAATAAAAAATGGACATTATTGCCCCAGTAATGGAACAATTCGTTCGCCCGCTTATAAGTGAATCCATGAAGATAGCGGCATTTTAGCGGTAGAGCGGCAGTTGAAATGAGGGGAATTTTGGGTCCCGTTATCTCGAAAACTATCGATTTTTCGAAAAAAACTACAGGGACCATTTTTGTATATTTTGAGGTGATCTTCATTTTTTGTCTAAACAAAAATTCTTCAATTCGCATATTTTGGCAGATATTAGCGGAAAACCCGTTTTTCGGGTTTTGAGGGGCCATTTTCAGCCCTTTCCCTGTTATGTTGATAAACTTTTTTGTCGCTCTATCTATGTGAAAATAGCAACGAGCTATTCCGAAAGTTAATCTTTAGATATGGAAGTTGCCGCAGTACATGCCACGGACTCATTATTGCCGAAAAATTTGCGAATAAAATGTGAGAAAATATTTACCTAACCAGTTTTTGACATGGTGTTACGGCAAAAAAGTAAAAAATCAATACAACGAAAAAATAACTTTGGCGTATTTTAAAAATCTTTCACGGAAATACAGCGCCTCAAGTCTATAGAGGTTTTATTCTATGTTGCGAGTCACAATTTCTTAATGAAAACGTCGATATAAGTAAATACGTCCAAGTCATTGCTTTCCTTAAAAGATCTAAGTCTTAGAATACGAGCCTGTTAACAGTGCCATATATGGTCTTTCCTTATATTTTAAAAAAATATAAAATATCCATCTTGTATATTTTTTTCAAGAATCAAAAGAAATACTTAAAAAGGATTTAAATTAAGAAGTGGGTATTTCTAGTTTTTAGTATGTCCAATAATAAATATGTGTGTAAAAGCAAATTAATTAATAAAGTCTCTGGGTAACTACTAATCTGCATTGCATGCCCAGAGTAAAACAAGCTTCAGTGATTTAGTTTATGAGTAGAGGTATGCTGGACGTTTCAAAAATGCTATTTTTTTATAAAGTTCATTTAACTGAATGACTTATTAAAAAACGGTCAAAAACTTTTAATCGTTTTAAATAATTTAAGTTTTAATTTGTTTAATACTACATTTCAAAGCGGCCCTGTGTAATTAGCAGTTTAGGTAAACTTTGTAACTCCAAACTCTTAAGGGTTTAGGGAAAAATTTAACCATTTGGGGATAGGTCTTTCAATTGTAGTTTTAATACTTTACGTATCCAAAGATTGTCATTACCTTAGGTAGTATTCATTCTCTTGAAATACTAAGATGCTATTGTCGATTTACTAATTTTTGACTTTTGATAGCTGACAACACTCTATCTATGAAAAACATTGTATGTTACCCGACAAAATGCTAGGATCTATCAAATATTTCAAACTTATTTTTTGTTCTCTCTCATCGAAGAATAAATATCTATAATAAGACTGGTAATACGTAAAATACTGCAAAAACCTAATGAGACGTACACTACAGTGTGAAAATTAATCTAAAAACCGTGTATCCATTTCGCGAGGATGTCGCACGTGACCTCCTCGCAGGGCAGACTTGCTGATTTTGTCGCAAGGAATTCACCTGTGTTTTTTTATCTGAATTAAACCCTGTATGTGACACCTTGAGCCACCTCCTACGACAACCATGTTTGTCCAATATGTACAATATAGCGCGTGCTGTCGCTGCTTTTTTACAAACGTGTCTCCGTGCCGCAATTACAAGAAACATCCCTGGCAGTAATTAAAAATACCGACAAAATTAAGCTCGTTCTAAACCTTAATAATTTATCTACTTTCCGCAGCAACGATAACAAACAGACGCGGCTGCCTTACGAAATAGATGTATACAACGATACAATTTAGTAGAGATGAGCAAAGCTGCGATTTTTCAATCGCAATCTAAACTGTGATTGCGAGTCTTTAATCGCTGCGACTGTAAACTGCGATTGCGATTTTACTTTTTAAAATTGGTAAACGACGACGATGGCGATAAATTGCGTTAGTTGTTAGTTTTTTAACACCGTTGGCTTCGACTCCATGTGTCTTTTAAAATTTGTAGTGCTTGTTTTGTATGATATTTTTGCTGCACACATATTGCACTTTGCATAATTGTCATCAATTTCCGAAAAAAAATTCACAGATAAATTATTTTTCTTTTTTTGAACATATTTAATTACAAACTACCAAAAATTTTAGAAGAATTAAAAATAAACAAAGTATCTAATACTGATAAGTTCGAAACGCTCTAAGTTTTTAAACAGTATACCTAATATATTACTAACCTAACAAAACAAGTAATGCACCCCGCTCGCATTAAAATAATAAAGATTAAAGAATGCGGATAACAAACATAAATGCTGGCTCAGACTTGCAGATTATTTATATTTTCCTTAGCGCGAACGGCGCGAGTTGCGACCAAATCGCAGCATGTTATAGGATCCGGCGTCTAGCGCCGAGAAGAACTCTCGGCCTCGGACCCAGCATTTGTAAAACACAGCGACTTGCAAGTTTCTTTAATGCGATGTTGGTTGTCTAAAAAGTTATCTCGCCTGATCGCCAATGATTCAATCGCAGATTGCTAAGAAGAGTGATCGCAGGTTACGATTGCGAGTTTAAAATCGCTGTTCGCGATTTTTTGCTCATCTCTACAATTTAGAGGATATTTTAGCTTTTTACACGACGCACATAGTTACTATTACAGGCTATCAGTTTTTGTCTGCAACCCTATCGTTCCTTCAAAACACTTACCCATAAGGCCAGAAGGTTTAATTTAAGTTCTTCCTTAAATATTTTAAATAAAAATATTAGCTTTTAACAAGTGAAGACCACAGGGACAAAAGACGGAATGTCACAAAATATCAATTACGAGAAATATCAATTTTAAAGTTTGAAACTTCTAAGATTATGGAATACTTGAAAATAAAATGATTGAAATATGTCAAATTTTGTTTATTTAAGCGTCTGCATTACCTATTTTAAAACATTTCATTTTTATAAAAACAATACACAAAAAAATATAAAAAAAATAGCAATTCTTCATCGCAAAAATGAGGAATGTCCAAAAAAACACTTAATTTCCAAAGTAAAAAGGGGAAATGTCCAAATTTACGAGGTCAGCTATCATAGTTGTAGTTTGTAGTATTGGGTTCCATATTGATTTGGGACCTAAAAGTAGTATTTTATGAGTAACGTACTGTTACTCATAAAATTAAATTACCAAAAAAAATATCTTACCTTACAATTTTACTATTGTTTTTTTTTTTCATTTGTTTAGAAGGTTAAGGTACATCATAATAGTTCTGAACGTCCTAAGAGCAAAACACTTTCAGAGCTTGCAGATCTTTAAATTTAGTAAAATTAAAACCGATAATTTACATCGAAATGCCTTATACATATAATTTTGTCGATGGACATTTCTTGTTTTTCTCTGTGTCTCATACTTTAGACGTGGCTACCAAAATATAGATGTTTCTCTACTAGATGGTGATGCTAACGCAATTTTTGATATTTTGTGACATTCCCTGTTTTTCCTTTGTGGTCTTCAAGTGTTTTAAACTAGTTTGACTGTTTAATTTGTCTGCTAATTAAGGACTTCGTTATAATACCTATAATTATCGCCTTGGTTTTCATCAGAAATAGAACAAGGCAAAAATATTCTTGTTTTTCTTAATAACAAAAAGGTAACAGATATCAAAACAGACTTTGAAAAATATGGCCTGGAAATCTTCATATTTTAAAAATTCTATTTTGTAGGTTCTTTGGATGCCCTAAATAAATGGTATATTACATATTCAGAACAAAAATGTGTTTTAATTCATGGTTTACCGAGGCGCTCAGCAACCTTTTCTAAATTTTTGCTGGTTAACAGAAAAATATTTTTAATAACCTTTCATTGTAAATTTAAACCTTAAATACCGTACTAAGCCAAGGATAATTATTAACTTTAGGTAGTATTATAGTTTAATCCAATTTTGTAATGCTATAGTCAACCCAACAGTCAGGGCCGATCCTAGCGGGGGGCAAGATGGTGCACAGCACGTGGGCGGCCCCAAATTAGGGGCGGCCAAATTATCATCAACCAATGTAGGAAACAAAGACTTTGGGAACTGCCGTTTCAGTATAAATAAATATTTTAATTGTGCATGTCCTGAAGATTTTAAAATGAAGACGTATGTGTATATAAGTTTTGAAGTTTTGTATTATTAATGGACAGATTTCCTTCTAGGGTAAGCCAGAAACATAATTTAGGTATATTGTAAAATTGTAAAGTCATTTTATGTAACACACAAAAGCAAAACGTAATAATTATAAGTAACCACTGCCATATTAATTTTAGATGTATAAACACTGATGAAGGCTTTTGCTGAAACGTTTGTAATTAAACAATATGAAATATTAAAAATAACCTTTTAATTTCATAATAAGTGTGAACCAAAACTCCCAAGAAATTAAATTGAAGAATATACAGTGTGTCCCAAATTGGGCCTACATGTATTGGTAACTCGGGAACCACTAGAGCTACAGTTTTGGTTAAATTCGAAAAGTTTTAGACAATTTAATTTAATTGCAAAATTAAATCTGCTTTCAGATTTTATTTTTTTATGGTTTTTGAGATAATTAAGAAAAACCAAAATGGTGCATTTTTAACTTGTGCCTGTAGCTCGCAAACTACCAATTTTACGGTTTTAAGATTACTACATTATTAGAACACTTTTTTAAAAAGAATTTTATCTAGGTAAAAAAAAAAATTCTAACTTTATTTGTTTTTGAGATATTTATCCAAACTTTGGATTTTTATACGAACGCCATATTGGATTTTTACATTTTTGAAAAGAGCTCTTTAAGAGCTTTTTATTGATGTATCACAAGTCTAGGTTTTTAGATTGCTTAAGCTCTAAAAACGATAATTTTTGTTTATTTGATAGTAGGCTTAGACTAGACTGCGTAATGGCTGCCCCGTTTCATAAAAAACAAATGATACGCATCCGGAGCGGCATCAACCTAACCATAGACATTTAAGATTCTTAGTGATGAACTTGTTGTTCTATGGATCTTTTGTGAGAGCGAAATTCAAAACTTATACAAAAAAGTGATGCTTTTTGCAAAAATTAATACTTCCTAATATTACCTTAAACTGATAATAATTAAACACAACTGCAAACCAAAAATTTATCAGTAAACAAGAAAATAAAATAACAGGACATGTCTTCCTCCACAGTTGGGAAAGTCGAATCAATGCATTGCGACCATTGAAAACAAATCTTAAAAATATCCTCGTTGCGCTAGGTCAACTTTCCCAAGAATCAAAAGATCGTGCAGCTAGATTAAAAGCTAAATCCTTACAGAAAAAATGTTTCATTTAAATTTATATGTTCAGTCATAATTTGGCACGATTTGCTAGAAAGAATAAATATTGTATCAAAAATGCTGCAGCAATCCAACAAAGATTTAGCAGAATGTGTCGAAGCATTAAAAAATTTAAAAACATATTTAATTTCGAAAAGAAATGATGAAAACTTTACCGAATTTCTTAATCAATCGTCTATTTTAGCACATGAAATTGAAGTAGAACCTGAATTTCCCGAAATTCGGAAAGAAAAAAGCCTCGTATGTTTCACTACGAGTCAAAGGATGAATATATTGCAGAACCTAAACAACAATTTAAAGTTTGTTTTTATTATCAAATTTTGGATATTCCATCAACTCAGTAGGTGAACGTTTGATTTGTTGGTAAGCTGCTTCTCATTATTCAGTTTTTTACTAACGTTTCATTCAGAAGATACCGACAATCTCAGAAAAAGTTTTTTGATTTAGATATTAAACTTCTAAATAAAGAAGGAAAAACAGAAAGGGACTTAGACGGTATAAATTGCACAATGAACTGCTATCTTTTCGAGATCTATTTCCCAACGTTTCAGGCTGAAGCCAATAGAAATTTTAAATCATATTTTAAGTCAGGATTTAACACCATATTTCCCCCAATTTATCCATAGCATTAGAATTCTTTTGACTATACCAATCAGTGTTGCTTCGGGTGAAAGAAGTTTCTCAAAATTAAGTTAAATTAAAAATTACTTAAGATCAACAATCTCAAAGACAGACTTACTAATTTAGCTATCATTTCTATTGAAAGCGATATATGTGAAGCGCTAGATGTTTCAGGTATAATAGATGAATTGCTTGTAAGAAAGCTCGAAAAATCTGTTTATAAATTTTTTAAAAATTAAAAGAAATTTAATTTTCTTTTTACTTTCGTTGTTTGTTAGTTTTGTAAGTTATTTTTGAGATATAATATCGTCTGGTTACTGGCTACCATGTATTGTAGTTGCAGATTGTATTTTTGTGACACTAAAATACATATTTTAACATGTTTCTTTTCTTCATTTTCATAAAAAATTTAAACCAAATTTGAAAGGGGGGCCAATTTTAGTTTAGTGGGCGGCCACCCTAGGATCGGCGCTGCCAACAGTTTTTGACCTTAAGTAATTTGGTGCAACTATAGATATGAAAAAATAATTATCCTACTTTAAAGAATGCATTAAAAGCATTCGTGTAATTAATCGTTTATAGTATTCAATAATTTCAAAAAAAAAGTTTACTTAAATGGAAAAACCAACCATGTACCTGCTATCCATATCAAAGGCCCTGTGTTGTTGGCTTCACATTAGGTTACAATTTTGCCATTCTAAAATCTTGAAAGTTTACAGAACAAAAAAAATTAAACCTTTCTGGGGATAAGCCTTCCATTGTTGTGCGGACTAAATACTTTACGTCCCCAAAGATAACCATTAACTCTAGGTAGTATATTATCTATTTAAATACTAAAATGCTTTTGTCGATTTAATAATTTTTGACTTTAGGTAATTCACAGCACTGTACTTACAAAAAAAATATAGTATTTCACCTCACAGAATGCATGATACAACTTTTTTATATATTTATAAATATTTAGGTAGTAGTTATTTAAAATACTTCCGTGGTGGTACTACCGGGTTGTTAAAGGGGCTGTGATGCAAAATTTACATGTTTCAGACTTGGACATATGACGGAACTGGAAAAATGGGTTAAACATCAAATCCCGGGACTCACGGTAGTCTGGTCTTAGGGGCATATATGTATATACAGTATGTCCACGGAAAGGTGTTGAAGAAAAAACTTTTTATTTTTGATTTTATCGAAAAAAGCTACTCTTGATAAAAAATTTTGCTACTTCTAAGAGTAAGATTGGGATAGAAACATTTAACATATTTTATACGGGGTGTTCAGAAAACTGAAAAAACTTAAAATGGTACAAGAGTAAAGTGCATTTATTTGATAAGATATGAAAATAAGTTACTAGGAAAGTTGTTCAAAATTAAAAGGTAGTGTCTTATGCCAATTTTTGAGAAAATCGGTCTACTTTTATTTATTTGTAATTAAATTTATTTTAATATCAATTTAAATTTTTAATATCAATTTTGTCAAACTTTTTGCTGTTAAGTAAGCATTTAAAGCTGACGTTACTTCGGCTAATAATTTAAAGCAAAGTGTCAATAAAGCTTGTCACTATCAACGCCTACTAGTACAATAATGAGTTGTAAATTTGGAATTAGTTAATTAATATTAAAATAATTTTTATCGCAAGTTAATAAAATTAGGCCATTTCTTTTTTGAAAATTGATATAATAAACTATCTTTTACTTTTGAACAACTTTTCCTAGTAACTTATTTCCATATCTTCTCAAATAAATGCCTTTACTCTTGAACCATTTAAAGTTTTTCAATTTTTTGGTACCGTATAAAATTTGTTAAATTTTATCCAATCTTACAAAAAGTAGCAATTTTTTTAAGAGTAGTTTTTTTGATAAAATTAAAAATTAAAAGTTTTTTACTATTCAACGCCTTTCCGTGGACTACTGGTGTGCCACGGAAAAGATGTTGAGTAAGAAAAACTTCTTTATTTTTAATTTTATCGAAAAAAGTTACTTAGGTAAAAAAAAAATGCTACTTCTTAGAGTAAGATTGGGATAAAAACATTTAACATATTTTATACGCGGTGTTTAGAAAATTGAAAAAACTTAAAATGGTACAAGAGTAAAGTGTATTTATTTGCAAAGATATGGAAATAAGTTACTAGAAGAAGTTGTTCAAACGTAAAAGGTAGTCTCTAATACCAATTTTCAAAAAAATCGGCCCACTTTTATTTATTTGTAATTAAAATTTTATTATCAATTAACTAATTTAAAATTTTTGTACTAGTAGGCGTTGATAGTGACAAGTTTTATTGACAATTGGCTTTTATAATTTATTAGCCGTAGTATCGTCAGCTTTAAATGCTTACTTAACAGCAAATAATTTGATTATGAATTGATATTTATATAAATTTAATCACAAATAAATAAAAGTAGGCGGATTTTTTCAAAAATTGGTATAAGAGACTACCTTTTAATTTTGAACAACTTTTCCTAGTAACTTATTTCCATAACTTATCAAATAAATGCACTTTACTCTTGTACCATTTTAAGTTTTTTCAATTTGTATATATGTCTAGCATAATATATTATATATGTATATTAAAAATTCTTCGTGAACTGTCACAAAGATAAAAAATATACGCTTTTTAAACAGTATTTTATAGTTTTTATGAATTTCTACAACATTTGTTTACTTATTTTTTTAAGTGGCAGTGGATTCTTCAGAAAATTCTGAAATAAAAAATAATTTTACATTTTACGCTCTGTTTTCTCTATAACTTTTGTATGTTCAGTTTTTTACTATTATGAACGGTTTCGATGATATCAAGCTTTGTCACACTATTCAGCCACCTTGCATATGTAAAATGTTTATAAAGTACTAGATGAAAAGCCTGTCTCCGCCAGGCGAGAGACAATATTAAGTAGCCTCTGTCTCCGTAAGACGCCTTCCGTACGGCTAACGGTAAAAAAACACATTTTTGCTCATATTTTTGTCCCGGGGGCGAAATTCAAAAAACGGACGTCGTTGGGTTCTAGCCACTGCTAAAGACTACCACTGTGCCAAATTTCATGATTTTAGCTCAAGCCATAACTTCAGAATCACGTGGACAGACAAAAAAAAAATATATATATATATATATATATATATATATATATATATATATATATATATATATATATATATATATAGATTTGTACAGGGTGGCGCCTTTTCGTTGACCTTACAGGGGATAGGGAAAACTGAAAGATAGGGCAAAATTTTTAT
>JAHBCN010015426.1:0-21029 GCA_019359885.1 Listronotus oregonensis
AATGGGCATAGAAAATAATTTCCGGAAATATATATATTAAGAAATGCAGAAAGTGCAGAATTTTTAAATTTACTAAAGTAAATGTAAATCGCATATGTTAGAACTGACTATAAAAATAAATATAGTTCGGGATGCGGAACGTATAACAGATAAAAAATTAAATATAATCTTAAATGATTTTTACACGTTACCAACAGGTGGTCATGCGGGTGTACAACGATGTCAACAATATAAGGAAACGATATTTTTGGGAGGTCCAAAGAAGACGTAAGCCACTTTTCAAAAACTGTGATAATTGCCAAAGGTATAAGCATTCAAATCCGAAGAAGGTACCAATGGTAATAACAAGTACGGCTAAATCGGCATCCGAAAAGGTTGTACTTGACCTTGTAGGCCCTCTACCTGAGGATAGCCTAAATAAAAATACATTTTGACGCTTCAGTGCGACTTAACAAAATTTGTGGAAGGATATCCAATAGAGGATAAGGAAGCTAAAAACAGTAGCAAAGGCATTCGTAGAAAATTTTATACTACGATATGGGATACCTTGTGAAATCCTAACGGACCAAGGTTTTGGAAGTTATGTCTAGCACGTTTAAAGAAGCTGTAAACTATTAGGGATCTAACAGTTAAATTTACAGCATACCATCATGAAACGCTTGAGGTCTGGAAAACTCACATAAACATTTGGGTGCGTATTTGCGTATGCATTGTAAAATATAAAGAAAGTAATTGGAGCGATTGGGTATCGTATTGGTGTTTTTCATATAACAACACGGTAAACACCTCAATAGATACACCATACGAGCTTGTATTTGGAAAATAAGCAAAATCCCGTCCAAACCTTACTAATCAAATCGATCCTATTTATAATTTTGAGGATTACCCATTTGAGTTGAAATTTGATTGCAGACTTACGTGGAACGATGCACGAAATAACAATTGTCTCAAAAACTAAGCGTATAAACTCCAATAAAAGAGCACAACATAATTATAAAATCGGGGACATGGTCCTAATAGAAAACAAAAATGTAGAAAATAAATTAGCACCTTTGTTTAAAGGTCCATTTAAAATTTTAGATATTAGAATCCCAATGTAGTTTTAAATGTAAATAATAAGCCAAGGAGGTACATAAAAATATTATTAAACCTTATTTTTAAGTCTTAAATTGTACATAGTATATAAGAATAGCAGAATGAAAAAAAGTTCAGAAAACATTTTTTTTCAACTTTTGCGGAAGGTGTAATGGATTATGGTTGAAACAAAAGGCTAAAGATATAATCTTGAAAGGTTAGTCCCTAGTACTTGTTAGGTCATCAATCTATTGCACGTATCAAAGCCATTGACCGTGAAGGTTAGCAGGTATATTATGTTATGTTATTATTTAAATATTAGTTTATATAACAATACTGATATATTATTGTAAACTGTGTATATTAAATGATGTTTGTTTAATGTTTAAATATATATATAATAACTTGATTTATACACATTAAGATTAGATACGATTAGATATAATTAGATGCATTTAGATGCAGTAAGATAGGTTTATACTATTTTTCTATTTTTATATTAAAGTATGTTTTATACAAAGTCTCTTGTTTGACTTCTTGACGTGTACCAGATACTACGAACCAAGTACAAAGCAGAAGTACACCACAATATAATTAAATAATTTAAGTAAATTATGTCCATCAAATTGCTTTCTGCTCAAAATAAAAACTGTGATCCCAACATAATGAATCTGCCACCGGATGAATTATATTTTCCGTCCTTAAAATGATAGTATCACTTAATTCGGTTAGTTCTGGTAATGTAGATGTATTGTTTGGTCATTAATTGAATTTTTGGGTGATTGGACATGAATATACAGATAATTGTTTTCAAATAGTTTGGCTTTAACACAATGGTGACAGATCTATTATTATGAGAACATACCAATTTATAAGATAACCTAAATAAAATAATTTAGTGACTAATTAAAACCCATCTTTTTTACAGGTTCGTTTTTAAAAGTGTCTTATTTTTTTCAATAGTTTTAATAAAAAGGACTTTGTGTTTATTTTAAGCAAAAAAGTAGAAAAAGGTAACAGTATATCCCTAGGTAGGTAGGTAGGTTTAAAGTGAGTGGGTATAACACCCTTCCACCGCGACCGATCGGTCTATTGTGGCTCACACCTTTTTATATTTCTCCCACCAGGTCCAGACTCCTAATAAATCTGATGATCTTGTTGGGAGAGAGATCTTTCATCTCCCCCGGCAACAAGGTGTCAAGTATATCCCTAAAACACGAAAGTCAATCTCCGGCAGTTAGATAAAACACAAAAATTATTTAAATTGTTTTGTTAATAATCTTATTATTAATATATTTCACTTTAACTAATATGTATTTAAAGCCGTCATATATGCAACTTTTAAAAAATACTGACTTTTTGTATTTTGGCATTGCAGGTTTTTAATATACTATTTTTTAATTTTTTTAATTAAACCGAAAATTTGAAAAAATTAAATAATTTAATTTCGTTGTTACTAAAAAAAATCGAAAAATTAGGCGCTTTAAAAACCAAACCAATAAATAGGGCGTCTAATATGAAAAAGTTTATTATATGTTTCATCTTTATTGTTTTAATTTAAATCATTTTTAAATCTCTTTAAGAATTCTATGGTAAAAAACACACAAAATAGTTATTTCATATTTTTTTATTAATATGAGAAGAGCTACAAACATGGTTCTGTACAGTCTGTACTTGTTGAAAAGAAAATACATAAAACGATTTTTACTCTACTTAAAAAAAACACTATATTATTGACATAAGAAAAACCATTAATTTTATAACAACAAGAAAAAAATTATTAAAATTATTTATTATTTAATATATCTTATATTCTTAAGCTATATCTGTACCAGAGTAAATTGGAACATCAAGAGTTTTATTCTATTACAAACGCAGGGCCGCATTTAGGCGGTGGCGAGATGGTAGCCCGCCAAGGGCGCAGCCACCTGGGAGCGCAAAATCGGCTATAATTTATTTTTATCAGTTGTCAGTACCGTATTCATATTATTATTATATTTTATTTACAAAATTAATTAAACAATTAAGTAAAAATAGATCAATTTTATGACAAATTTTTAACTTAGATACTAATTTTTTTATTTTTAACACATTAAGAAAAAAAATGTATAAATTATTAATAAAAATATCAATTTATCCTAAAATCTACAGCGAGAATGTAACTCTTTAAAAGTTTTTAATATTTAAGCTGCGGATAAATTAGTATTTTATAAATTGAGGGCAGAAGTAGCTCCTGTTTTTGTTGCATATTATTTAATTTATTAAAGTATAAATGTTACGTTTTAGTACGCCTGCTATGCACAATATTTTTGTAACTACTATTTTTAAAAAAATGTATTCTAAATTTAATCGTCTGCAAATAAGGATGTATAGGTGATTTACATTCAACTTCTTTCAGTCTTATACAAACAGTTGTTTTATGTAAATCATGTCTCTTTCAAATAGTAGGCTAATATTTTTATATAAAGAAAATATAGAATTTGACACAAATTCCACCACAAAATTGGTATTTTAAAATTACAAAATTTTCGGTTCAAAAAACTTTAAACCTACAACTTTGCACTTTTATTTTGTAAAATTTCCGGGAAAAAACCCCCGGATTCCCCGTTTTTGTTGGGGGTATTCCATACTCCCCAAATCCCCTGGTGTGTAGAGGGTCTCAAATGTTAAGCCCACCTAAGGTTGCGGTCATACCTGGATACGGCTCTGTGAGAACCTAACTAAAAAATACAAAGAAACATACCTATACCTTAAAGTTTTTATCTTTTGTTAGTCACAGTTTGCTAATATTTTAAAATGAATACGCGCTTATAGTAATTTACGTTATGAGTCCGTTGTGTTTCTTGTTACAGTACGAGTTAGACATTATGGACGCGGCGTAGGAGCCGAGTCAAGAATGACTAAACAAGTAACTGTAACAAGTACTACCGGATGTGTATCGTAATGTATTTTATTTCATACTGTAAGTTCGTTCTGCATCAATATTTGATTTCAAAAATCAAAAATCACATTTTATTCTAAAAATTGCATCACCTTTTTCCATGTGGCAACAGTCAATATTCCTGCTAGACTTTAACCGGCTCTAATACTGTAATCAATAACATACCGGACTTAAATTGATGATGTAATCGAATTTCTTTTTTTCTTACAAAATTAATGTTTTGAAATAATAACGTATTTCTAACCTGCTTTGTATATTTACAACAATTTTAATTATGCAAATTACAATAAAATTACATATAAACGTTATCGATAATACTGCAGTTTAAATTATTTAAGTAATTTCCCCATCCATTGTATTCTTTTTATTAATAAAAGAAACGCTAGACTAACAGACAAGATAATGACAATCAACAAGCTATTTTGTTACTTTAAGCAACCAATTTAAAGATAACTAGATCAACAACTTATATTATTGCAACTACGTTTACCTTAATTACCTTATTTTGACAATACGGACACCTTCATATTATCCGAATATTCACACGTCAATTTACTTATCAAAAAAAGATAAAACCGTATGAAATTAAACGTTGTACGAGACACGGCCGTGAAATGTCATTAAAGTACTCGTCTATAAATTCCAGACTTGGCTCCTCCGTCGCCTTGTCCGTATACATCTAGTTTTGTACTTTAATAGACCATTTCACGGCCTTGTAACGTAAACTACTATTACCGGACTTAACACTGTAAAGTTAATTTTTCGGACTAAAACAAGTATCTAAAAGAGTGTTTTACAGTACAATATGGAATAAAAATATTTTAATTGCGATTACAAAAAAACTGCTTGTCAGAGAGTGTACGGCTTTGGCTTGTTTAAACAACATATTTTAAGCAATTATTTTCCAAATAGCTTTTTAACTCTATAAGGGTCCAAGTTATGTTTTTTTTTTTTAAATGGTCAATTTTAGCGATTCTCCTAATTTACTCTGCGAACAATGCACCGATAAGGTGTAACACAAAACCATTTTGTTTGTTTTTTGATTCTTTACCAAAGTTCTTTTGACTGTGTCACGATTAGAATACAGTAAAGTAAAAAAAAATCACTCTAAATGAAAAAATTACATTTTTTATCAGTTTATCTCATATAAACAACATAAACGAGGTTGCTACCTGCTAATAATAATAATATACTCATGATAATGTAAATTAAACACATAATTATATTTAATTTTTTAAATTTTTACATAAGATAAATTTTATATATGCATGTATGTAAGATGCTGCTAAATTAATAAAAATTTCAAATAGTGTACCTAATAGAAATAATAAAATACTGCAGCCCGCGTTTTACGCTTGAACCGTCGAATCACGCTTGGGTTCTCGCTGTGCGCGGAGTTAACGCCACATTTCAATATTATTAAATATTTTTTTATTGGATATTAAGGGCTAAAACTTTTTAAAACACTTCCATTTAGTCTATATTTCAATAAAGTGTAGAATAAAAATTAAAATTAAAAACTTAGTGCCTTTTTTTTAAAAAAACGTTACGTTTATGCGGTAAAAATTTTAGAACGAAATAATAAGAGCGAGGAGAGTTGTAGCAAGTTAAACATAAAAGAGCGTAATTTTTTGAATCTCGAACTTTAGGTCAACATTTCCTTTTTAAATATGTTTCACCTCTTGTTGCACAAAAAAACTTAATTTTTGAATGCAGCAGTCTCATAAAGTAAAACTAAATTTGTCCACTGATCACACCTAGGCATTTTAGGGATATGCACTGTACGCCTAAAAGAAAAGGTTCGGTGGCCTTGGCATGGTAGAAATACTTTGCTTTTACTTAAGGCTTAGTTAGTGTTTGAATCAAGTAAAACGTCAAAATCCCTTCATTTAGACGTGGACTCAAACGAAATTTCTTAGGTAACCAAAGCCGTAAAACAATCATCAAATTTTGGCGACATACCGCGTTGAAAATTGTTTGAACAGTTAACATACCGGTTTACTTTGGCGAGAAGCGGTAACGTAGGGGAAGGTGTTATGACGTCAGTATCAACGTCATTACTCTGTACCCAGTATCTACCGCTATCGCCACTAGTCAGGAGGAGCGTTATTAATATAGCGAGAGAGATAATGAGTTAATAATGGAGGATTCGCGGCGTTTCTATTGTTTTGGTTCTTGTGATGTTTTTTTGATAGGGTTTAACAACTATTTGGATTGCAGATTTTTTATTTATTAGTTAATTTCTAAATGGGTGAATAAGTGCAATTATATTTAAATCATAAAGAAAAGATTCACTTGTTACAGTTGACGTGGAAACACATAATATCTTATTAAATGAAAAATTTGGTTTATATATTATCTTTTCTCTCCAAAGACATTACATTTGGATTTAAACTTAAAAGTGTACTAAACGATTAGTATATGTTAGTTGACCCACGCGTGACATACATAAACCTTTTCATTTTTGCGAGGATAGGCGGGTTAAACACGGTGGGGAAAAGAACTGCTATTAACCAGTAGTTGAAAATGGTAGGTGTAAAAAAAATCCCAAATGTTTTCTATTTTATTTAAATATGTATTTTTTTATTTATTTTCCGCTAATCCGCTGCTTCCCAGTCATCCTTGCTTAAGAAATGATATAATGGCACTGTGAGACGTTTAATTCTTTGCCATGCTTTCCACTTGACATTTTTGTGTCACCAGTAAAATTGATGGCAGTTGCGTGGCTGTTTTTTGTTTGATTTGCCGCAAGCACGAAAAGCCTAAAAACATTTCACCGAGTACAGTTTTTACAACGATTCTTGCAATACATAAAATTTGTATACGAAATGAAAGAATAATAATAAAGGGTTGAAGTTAAATAAATATTAATTTAAGAAATAAATTCGTGATTCTCTTTTTTTTTCCTTTTATTTCTCTTTTATTATGTTTTTTAATTTTACAACGCTATTAGAGTAAACGAACCAAGAAAATAATTGCACAAGCCCACAAAAAAATTAAAGTGGCGTGTGCTGGGTGTCGGATTAAGATTTTTTGGTGTATTTTTTTCTACTGAACACGAATTCAAAGTCAAAATTGGGGGTCAAGCAGCAAACAATCGAGAAAAGGCGTAATTTTAGATTTTTTAAATTTTAAACGTCAATATCTTAAAAACTATAAAAGATATACGAAATTTTATATGACATAAACTATGTATTTTACAAGACCTTTATTTTTGGTTTTATAACATTTTTGTGTAAAGGAATATTTTTAAGTTATATTCAAAGAACCGAATTTTCAGGATTTTTCAAGGTTCTGAAAAAAATTGAAAATTATTATTTTTTTTGCAAATTTAAAGTAATTTCGGATTTAAATATATAAAATAAATATTTTATAATAAAAAGAAAACAAAAATCACATTAATAAAAAGAATATATTTTTTTCTATTTTGGACTAAATTTTTCTGTCAAAATTATATTTTCATTTATTATTTATCTTATTATTTATCTTATCAAAAAAGTTTATATAACTTTTTCTATAGACAATTTAGAAAGCTTTGTTTTTTGTTTTATAAAATGTTTTGTATTTCTTATATTTTATAAAGTCTTAGTCCAAATATTCCGTTGTGGCAGGCTTCTGCAGGTCAATATACCTTGTCGGTTTTTTGGGCTTTTCTCGATTTCTTGCTGTATGACCCCCAATTTTGACTTAGGATTCTTGTTCACTGAAAAAAAAAATACGCCAGAAAATCTTAGTCCGACACTTAGCACACCATTTTTTTGTGGGCCAGTGTTATTAATTTGTTTATTTTCTTATACAGTAAGCAGAATCAGGGCTATTCATATCTGTGGAATAATTTACTAATCATCATTAAACACGACTCAGACTATAGTCGTTGAAAATAAGCGTGGCTTTTTACGTTTTAAGCTTATTGCTATATTAAAATCAAAAATAAAATGGTTTTGATTTAAGTAGACCTAAATTGCTTCTGAACTACTCCCAAATTTAAAAAAAAACATATTTTATTAAGGAGGTCCCAAATATGGGCAGTCCTTAAAGTATAATCCTTGCACAAATATTTATGAATAATTTAGAATAAAAAATTAAAAATTATTCTCTGTTCCATAAATATCTTTACTGGTATGGGTATTTGAATCACATATCATATGTCTTACTGGGACAATAAGAAGGCTTAATTTATTATTGAGATTTAATTAAGCTTCGTAACAATATTTAATTTAATGTTGGATATGAAGTTAATGACTTTAATAATTTCTTGGATTTAACGATTATGTTTCAATATTTTACCAGCCTTTACATTGAAAACGCACCCCTTATTGACTATGACTGAAAAAGAGCTTAATCAAACAAATAACTTTTGACAACAGCTACAAAAGTTTTTTATAATATAACATTTCAAAACAAAAATTAAATAAAAAACCAGCCCGAAATTTTTCCTGTTGTTAATAAAAAGGGTAACACCAAATTCATTTTACATTTATCGGTAAACCTACTAAAAAAGAAGCCCTGGTTTTAAGATGAAATACATAAAAATAGCATACCAAATTAATAATCATTTAGAAAAATATTTAGCAAATATAAACAAGTAACAGAAAAAAATTGGGGGTATACAAGTGAAACATATTCCAAACTCTGTATATGTCGTGCAAGGAGGACCTTTAAGCAAAACATTTTTGGGCATAAAAACGGGTTTTATAACAATTAAAAAAGTATCTACTTATGCTTTCTACTTAATAAATCAATAATCAACTGTCTCTTTTAAAATCCTTTAAAAAAATTAAAAACAGACAGTACATTCTGAATGCGCATTTCTTAATATTCGTTTTAATTACTTGTCCGAAGAAGCTGCAGTATCAACGGAACATACATCAGGCGTAGTAAATATAGGTGAAATTTTTAATTTAAATATGTTTCTTTTGATAAAACTCAGTAATTACGAAGTTTCATTAGGGTACAATAAAATCAATAAAATATTTTTATACTAATGGTATTTATTTATTAAATAAAAAAGTTTATCCTAGCTTGCGATATTCATGTTACTTATGACAAGTTTATAGTAACTTATATCGTAAATCTTGACAGAAAACTCAGCTGGAATAAACACATCCGTGTACAAGTAATGAAGCACAAAAATGTCCTCTGAGAATGTCAGAAAATGCTAAGTAAAAGCTGGGGTCTCAAGTCGAAACTACTCAATCGAATCCACTTGGCGAGTAGGATACCACAGCATTGGTCGTGTGTCGTGGCCAACAGCCAATAAAACTACTAACAAAGGCAGAAGGAAGAAGGTACTTGAACTAGCATTTTAGGGATGACGGGAGCATTCCGGACGACCTGTATTATGGTTATAAGCTACATATTCTGCTTGGATCACCTAAAAATCAAGTTAAAGAAACGGTTATTAAGACTGCTTTAAGGCTTAACTTAGTTTGGAAGAGGAAAGTGAAGACATGAAAACTCGGTTAGTCCAAGAACCTACTACTTACAGGGGAGGTTTAAAACAAAGATCCTAAACAGGACCAAGTGGGAGAATCAAATAAAAATTATTTTTATTTCTAGAGGACTGGTCTGGTATATAGATGGGTTTATTAATAGTAATGGAACTGGAGTAAAAGTGTAGAGAGACAATCTAAGAACGGAGCAAGCCGTTGCTTTTGGAGATCATCCAAGAGTAAAAAAACTTTGAAAATTTTTGGCGGAAACAAAGATGATGCATACCAAGGGCAATGCTTAAAGGGTATTTACACAAACTTACAGCCAGATTATTGGGCATGGGGAACATCAAACTGAAAACTGTTACAGGCTTGGTATCTGGGCACTGGTATGTCAAAAAAAACCTTCTTAAATTGTGTCTGGTATCAAATAGAATCTGTAGATAGCACAGCAATCAGGGTACGTAATTAAAAGAATAAAGGGGTCTAGAGATTACACAATAGGTCATCTTTGAAAACTACAGAATTAGTTTAGGATCACATAACTTGTCAGGAACTGATACTTCAAAGGCTATTCTTCTCCTAATGGAATCTGCCCACAACAGGTAGCGCTGGCTAAGTGCGCAGTTAATCCTTTAATGAAAGAAATACTATGATTAAAAATATTTCGATTTTTAAGCCAATAATTATGCACTAACTGACTTTTATTGCGTTATGATGGCCAACTAACAACTAATGAATACAAAAATTAATATGTATATGTATTCATGGATATAATAAAAAAAAACATAAATACTTAAATATTATAAATTATAATTGTTTTTTTCTGTGTAAGTAAAGAAAGCTCTTATACCCTTATTAAAACTGAAATTAACTTGTAATAGCAAAATAACAAAATGCTGAGAAAAAAAACAAAAGTCAAAATTTTTGGGCTCAATAACTTATAAAATATAGTTTAAGTAATTTGTTTTTAAATCTGAATTTAAAAAATACAAAATATCGTCGGGTTATCTGTCACCCACGGTCCTAAACCTTAATTAAAATTAACGGCAGCAATTCGATAGTCAATGTTAACGATAAGAACCGAACAGATAGGTAGTTTAATCAATTTAAGTAAAGGTCAAAACCGAAACGAGCCAACTAAATTACTTACATAATCCAATTTAAAACGACCATTAACTTCTTTTAAACATTGAGTTCAATTTGACCAATAATGTTAGAAAAAAGAAGCAGTAATTTAACGACATTTTGTTAGATAATATTTTTTTTTTAGTTTAAAGTCATTACAGTAAATCTAAAGTTTTAAACGGCTTAAAACAAGATACGGTTTTAATGGGTAAGGAATGAAAGGAGATAATGATACTTAAAAAAACTCTTATTTTAATAAAATAATTGTGAGTAAAATTAATTTGTAATTATGTTTTTGGCCTTATTTGTTAAACAATCGATTTCCTATACAAGTTTTTTTTTTAAATTTGCAACGTAACAGAAAATGTAATGTATATTTATAGTGGACAAAATTTAGCAGTGTAAGTTTTTAACCTTGTTTTTTAGTGTTTAGGATTGCCAGCAGCAAAATAGTGACTTTGGTAAAAAGTTAATAATAAGCTAAAATTTCTTATGGAAAAATGAGTCAATAAGTGCACAGAAGTTTTTATTCTGTAGTAAGATGTAGTCAAAAAGGAAGTACAATGAGTTTATAGAGCATAAATACATCGGCAATAATATTGTGGGACTTGCGTTAGGAGATACTTTTTTAATTAACAGATTAAATAATAATAGGTAGTTTGCAAAACGTAAAAGAAAAGTTGGAATGCACACTACCTAGCGCCGAAGAAGTTTTGGGTAGTTTTATTATCGAATGCACTAAATATTAAACACTTAAAACTAATCATAAAACGTTGTATTCTTGGAAACTAACTAACTAGTAATGTTAAGGATATTTGACTGCCTAATCTTGTGTATTTTAAAAAGGGCAAATGATCGAAAATGGGATTTAGTCATCTTTAGTAGCGACTCTTGGTTGTAATTAGAAACATTTGATGGTTGAGCCAGAGTCCAAAGGTAAAGTGGTAAAAGAGAAAATTTACAATTTCTTGTTAAAAATAATGTTGAAAGTAAGGTATTTACCATTTTATTCATAGCTCTATGGGTATGTTTATAATGGATAACCTATTCACAAAATCAATATCTCCTAGATTTCGATGTAACCCAATAAATGTGAACCATTATGAATACTATAAAAGGTATACCAAGTGATTCACTACTTCATTTTTTCTGCATTTTTTTAAGACATAAAAATAAAATTTTGGGTTAACTTCTGATATTTAAATGTGACACCCTACAGGTATATTTTTACATTTTTGGATCTCTGGGAATATTCTGCGCCCAACGGTAACATACATGTCAAATATTGACAGCTTCAATTTTTTTTTTTTAATATAAACATGTGCTTTGAATGTTCAATTTTTATATATTTTTTTAACTTTAAATTAATTTTTTAGGCTAACCTTTTCTCATAACAAGGTAAGCCCATTTTAACCTGTTTGAAAAAGGTATTAATTTGTATAGGGTGGTGTTAGATACAGAATGTTTAAGATATCCAAAAATGTAAAAATATATTTGGTGTCTTATTTGAAAATCAAAAGTTGAAACCGTTCCTGGTAAAATTAAAAGGCACTAAAAGTCACAGGATTTGTTTTTTTTTAATTTGACAGTATATGACATCCCTGTTAAATTTGTAATACCGTAAGTATTTTTGTAGTCACGTTCTTCTAATTTATAATATATAATTTTTAATTTTGACCCCTAAAATAATTAGTTGGCTGGACCTATGACTTTCACAATTAGTTAAAATTAGGATATTCCTTTAAATAATTTTTGTATTTCATCAGTTTTAGCTTGGGAAGCTTGCTTTTTCTATTTTTGTGGTTATTTAAATCCCCTTAAAATTTCTCTTACTCCATAGCTAACAGAATATTTATTACATTTGTCTTTAATATATTAAATTAATGAAATAATTATTTTTTTTAAAACCTGTGTTTAAAAAAATATCATTGCTAAAATAAAACCAACAATAAAAATTTTCGATTAGTAGTTAAAAGGTGTATCTAATTAAGTCTTGTAGACGAGACTTCAAATTCAAAATCACCATCATATTCTGCTTCTTTATAAAGTGTTATTAAAAATAGCTTTAAGTCTTTATATGGCAATTTAGATAAGACTAGAAAAAATTAAAATGAAAAATACACAATACCGGCTTTTTATGGTTGTCTCACATACTACTCCTTTGAGTTTTTAAAATTTTGGTAATTTTTTACTATCAGGCCCACGCCACGATTTTACTGAAATTTAGTATACGAGGTTTTTTTGGTGCGCTAATCATAAATCTAAAGTCAAATTTTGGCAAAAACTCCTTGTGATTAGTTGCGGTTAGCTTTGGTTAAAAAATATTTTTACTTTGAAAAAGTCAACAAAATTATCAAGGGATTTTAAACCATTGGTACAAATTTGGAAACAATTGAAAAGCGCCTACTTTTTAAATTTGAATTGTTTAAAAATGGAGTGTACACTAACGGCTTTTATTTAGTTTGCATTCAAAAAAGATGATGTTGTCAATTAGCTTTTTAATATATACCTCATTAATTAATTCAAATGCGTCCCTGTCTTGCTTGTATGAATATCTGACTTCTAAATAAAAAGACCTAGCAATATAAGTGAGGGAGTTCTTATAAACCCTAATTGTAATACACCTTTTACAAAAGATTAAAATAAATTTTCTACTTTTCTTTGCTAAAAATCCAGTGATAAGGTTTGTAATAAAAAAATATTTGTCTGTTTTTTCAATAATTGTAAAAGACCTATTAACAATATGACGAATAA
The DNA here is from genome assembly GCA_019359885.1 of Listronotus oregonensis. Lineage (NCBI taxonomy): Eukaryota > Metazoa > Arthropoda > Insecta > Coleoptera > Curculionidae > Listronotus > Listronotus oregonensis. Next base: position 13,330 of record JAHBCN010015426.1, read on the forward strand.
TTTAATTACAAATAAATTAAAACTGTTTACTCTAAAAGAAAAATGGTTATTTTTAATGAGTTTTTCCATACAGAAAATACCTCAGTGAGTGTTTTGTTTCCCAATGAAGACTTGATAAAAACAACTGCAAAATATTATGCATCCATGGCAAATTTAGCAAAAGTAAATAAAGTAATATACAGTATTTTGCTTAGATATATTTAATATATGTTTTTATTTTTGATTTAATCACAAATAAATTGGTATCGTTAGTTTGTCAAAAATCATTTTTTTCCAAAAGTGCCTGTCAAAAAAAAAGTTAGACACGAAAATGTACCTTTGCCAACTTTTCTAATTTCTTTCTTTCGTAATAGTTACCTAAACCTTGCGTTTGTATTTTTGATACACCTGAGAGTAATTTACGTCCGATTATAGTCACTAAATATTAAAAGTCGTTTTAAAAAAATTAAGCAAACATAAAAACTTTAAAAAATATCACATATTGGAATTATCTGAAAAATCCAAAGATAATAAAATATACAGGCGGTTCTCTTTTAAATTTTAAAACCGGAGCCATTTTCGGTTAAACCTGAAGTGACCGAAAAGTAAAAAATATTCGAAAACTCCTCTTGTCCCATACCATTTATCTATACCAAAGTGTATTTTGATATTTCTAATACTGTAGAAGTTATGACTTATCTTAGATTTGTTGACACCCGGTATATAATATATAAACTTTTATTTATAAAACAATATTAAAAATGTAAATTTTTTAAATTTAACAAAATTACTTTGATTTTGTTGCCTGTAACACAGCTGAACAACAAGGTGTCAAAATAAATGGCTTTTTCTTTATATATATACTATTTTTATCAATCTCGTTACTTTAATTAAATAAATTAGAATTAAAATAAGTGCTTTTTTAGGTATTAAGGGGAAAATTAATAATAAAGCTAATAAATTGTGTTTTAGATCTGACATCATTATCTTCAACACTGTCAAAAATCATGAAAAAATTTATAAAGGAAGCAAATGCCATTACCGCACATAGGCCTGTTTAAATTTAATAAGATTGATCCTTAATCTTAATCAAATAGATTATTTTCTGTAAGTATTAGACTTCAGGATAAATCGACAAAATTGCTCAAGGGAACATCAGTCAAGAGTCAGTAGATTGACAAAGTTAATTAGGCAGACCCGTCTAAATAAATAAGTTAGTGCCTGACATGGCATTGGCACTTAAAGGGGATAATAACAGATTTAATACGGACATAAAATGTACAGAGTGTCTTAGTTTGGTGGTGTATATACTGGGCTCTCGAAAAATATCTTAGATCGAATAATAGTTAAAAAAACTTAATTACTCTTTTGTTATAGCCAATTTGGTTTTTAAAATATTTAGAAAAAACTACAGTTTTTTTGCATTAATAGGTGATTTTGTTATTTTTAATATATTTTTTATATTTTTATACCGAAAGTTTTTCATGCCAGTGATAGTAACTAGATGCCTTATTTCTTGCGCAAATCCCGTTTGGTATCCAAAAAAACAAAGAAACAAAGTAGACGATAAGTTTTTACCGAATCCATAAGCTTTTTTTATAACTTATCTTGGAAAGAAAATTTCACATAAAAGTGAGTTACAGATGTATGTACAGGATGTCCCAAATTCAACTCTCATCATGGGGATCTCGGAAACTTGAAGAGATACGAGGCCGATTAGATGGAAGCAAAATTGCGCAATTTGATGCTGGTCAAAATGCCACCTTAAAAGTTTAAATTTTTTTTAATACTAACTATACGAAGATTTTTGAAAAAAAACCGAATATTCGCAATTCTATTTTTATCTTTTTATGACTATATTTAAATTGATACAACAAAACAAATTTTACATTTTTATTGCTATTTTTTTTTGTTCTACAAGACAATATTATAAGATTTACAAACGGACGTTTTGTCTTTGAGCTGCCATCATCAACTTTGTTTTTTTAAATATGGCCCTGGATTTTTTGTTTCACATTTTAGAAGCTTTTAGGATTCCAAAACCAATGAGGTATACCACTTATTCAAAAAAAGCATTTTAATGTTTTCCCACCAAAAATTAATTCTCCGTCTCTCTGTAACACATGTTTTTTTATGGAAATTGCCATTAATGGACATTTTTCGAATAAGTGCGATAAATCATTGGTTTTCGGACCTAAACAGCTATTTAAATACGTAATGAAAAAATTAGGGCCATATTTAAAAAAACAAAGTTGATGATGGCAGCTCGAAGACAAAACATCGGTGTGTAAATCTAATAACACTGTCTGTAGAACAGAAAAAGTAGCAATAAAAATGTAATATTTATTTTGTTATATCTTTTTAAATAAAGTCATAAAAAAATAAAAATTAAATCGAGAATATTCGATTTTTTCTAAAAATCTTCGGAAGTATTTAATTTTTTTTTTACTTTACAACTTTCAAGGTGGCATTTTGATCGGCACAAATTGCGCAACTTTTCCTCTATATAAGGGACCTCGTATCTCATTTAGGTTTCGAGATTTCAATAATAAGAATATATTATATATATATATATATATATATATATATATATATATATATATATATATATATATATATATATATATATATATATATATATATATATATATATATATATATATATATATATATTATATATATATATTATATATATATATATATATATATATATATATATATATATATATATATATATATATATATATATATATATATATATATATATATATATATATATATATATATATATATATATATATATATATATATATATATATATATATATATATATATATATATATATATATATATATATATATATATATATATATATATATATATATATATATATATTATATTCATTTCCAATATAAAGTAATAAAAATAATAATGACATCATAATGACTCAGGGAAAAAATCGATTTTTTAAAAATTCTTGCTTCCAATTTGGTTCTTTATTTTTATAAAGAATTTGCGGAATTTTATTACTTCTTTAGCGTATCTAACGTTTGCAGAAAAGAGCACAAAAAAAATTATGTTATAAGGAAAATATTTTTTTTCGAAAATAAATTAAATATTTTATTCAAAAAACTAATGCGTGCAGAGTTGTGATGACTTAGAGAAATGTTTTTTTGTACTGAAAAAAGACGATTTGTTACTGTACAAATCTGATTTTGTATGATTTCGTATAATTATTGCGGCATTTTTTTTTTGTACAAGGGCGAGATATATGGATGCTATTATTTTCAATGAGTTTAAAATATATAAAGTTTTAAAACAAATTTTTCCTTCTTTAAGTTCAGAACGTTAAATTTTTTATATAAAAAAATCACGTTTTTACTATTTATATTTGCCTTAAGTTCGTATTACCTATATTCATTTTTAAATACAATTTGGTCCGAGGTACATGATCCCGTGGAAATTTGAGTCTAGCCTGGAGTCTAGCTCTTTTACCGTAAAAAAGTACACTATTTTTTTTTGTGCTAGAGTCAAGACACTCAAAAATTGGAACATTATATCATTAACATTTTAGCAATGTTTTAACAAGAAATTTTTGAAAAAAGACCGAAAAGGAATTAAATACTATAAATAAGAAATTATATTGCGTCCACTACTATTTTATATTCTTTTATACTGAGCTGCAAAGTTCTAAATAATGTCTAATTCACATGTCTTTTACTTTCTTATCGTAACAGCTTAAGTGGATTTTTAAAAGACGATGAAATGTGCTATGAATGAGGCAACAATTATAGGTCAATAAGTCTACAAGTGTAACTCTAGGAAATATGTTGGAAATCTGTTTTTAAACGACTTATCCTAAGTTTTATTCAAATATATTTTATTTTTACATAAATTAAGACTAACTTCATAGGAAATATATTAACTTGAGCTGAGCTTATTACACATACATTATACATGAGTTTTTTAGAATTGTGTAATTTTTGCATAGAAATAACAATAAAAATATCTGTAAGAATGTCTGGAAAAAAAAATGTCTTAAGGTAAACTAATTTTTATACTCCTTTTTTTTATATTAGACATTAAAAGTTTTATTTATCAAAAAGATAATCTTCTTTTGCTTTCCGTAAGGCTGTTTAAGCTTAACTTTTTAAATTCTAAATTTTGTCGCATGATAAAACTTTGAAGCAGAGTAAATATTGATAGTCACGGAGAAAAAAGTTTTCAAGATTTAAAGATGTAAAAAGTTAACAACCTACAAAATTTAAGTCCCTAATAAAAAGTAATTTTAGTTAGTAGTTTCCTTGCAGAAATAAGCGATTTAAAACACATTATTTCTATCTTGTGTTAATAGAATTTTAATATTTAAATTATTTAAATTATTCATGATAGTTAGGTTAGCATAATTATAAATACAAATTTTCTTTTTTTACACGCTCTTAAAATGGCTATAAAAAAAAAATCAAAATCAAAGATTTTAAATTTCTGATAACCATATATTTTAATCAAAATTACGTTGATGTTGCATGTTTTTGTATTCGTAATTAGGGATAGACTTCCTGGCCCACCTGACACGCAATTTACTATGTTTAAAATTATATACAAGGATTGATCCTAAACATATTAGTAAATGGACGATCTTATCAAAAATAAATTAAAAAGTTTTTAAAGAAACGGTCTAATATATGTAAAACCATATTTTGAATAAATTCTGTATTTGTCTTAGGTATAGACCTGTGCACACACAAGTCGATTGACCCATTTGAACTTGTAGGACGACCTGCAAACCACCAAAATGCTAACAATTTTTTAGTATGTAGTAATGGGTAGTAAATGGGTCAACGTTTTTAATATATTAAAATGATTGCATAAAGGTAGGTTAAATGTATGGTATTATTTGAATCGAAATTTTATACCATTTTCTTTAAAAAATATTATAATGTTAGTAAATGACTTTGCTAGGCATTAGGGGGGGACAGGCATATGCGTTTGTTTAATTTAACCGATTTTATCGCTTTGTTTTTTGTTTATTTAAAGTAAGTTTATCAATATAGGCATACAATTAAAAAACAGTAAACACTTTTTCGGTAAATAATTTCACAAAAAATAATTTTAGAAATTGCAGTAAGTAAAAATATATTACACATAATGATAAAGCCGAAATTGTTATTTGTTTTGATTTATTGCGATATAATTTCAATTTTCCTAAATAAAATAAAGCAAAAGTCCCACTAAGAATAAATATAGTGAAATCCGTTTATAGAGACACCGCTTATAACTACAATCCGGATAAAATGACAAATTTTATTTTAAAACCACATATAAAATAATGTAAATACAACCGGATATAACGACTGCTTTAACTACGAATCCGGCTATAGCGGAAAAGTAATTTAATTTACTGATTTTTCGGTCAGGTTATTACGACGATCGCCGACAAAAAGTTTACAAAAGATAAGGAATCCTGGGATTTTGTTTACGTATAGACATTATATTAATATTTGCAAGCAGTGTACGCTCGTTTTCTTTTTTGAATGAAAGGTTGTTTAAAGTTAATGCTTATGTTGTGTTATTCGTAAAATATATTATGATAATCCGCACATAACAACGTAATTTTTATGGTCCTTTCAATGTGGTTATAACAGGATTTTACTGTAAATGTTCCTGTGGTCATTGTTCATGTAGTCGTATATTTTTAAATGAACCTACTTCAATATTTGAATATTTCTATACTAATCTATTTATTTTTTACTGTTCTTCAATACTTTTTTTCCATTTAAAAAGGCAATGAATTTCTATTCAATTTGTTTTAAAAAATAGTTTATTCAAATACTTTGTTGTTAGACGATCTGGTATCAGATGCTGATTTTAATTACCATCTGCTTTTTATTTAAAGTTAAAAGCTTTAAAGATGTAGTGTTTATTACTTTTACTGATAAGTATCTTACTTATTGATGAAACTGGAATGTTTCGTAACATGTTTATTTATGAATATCGTAATACCAACTAGTAAAGAATATTCTTTATCTTTTCTAAAATTTGTTTTAATATTACATTTCAGTGTATGATACTCTTTATTAATAGCCTTTAGGGTATTTGCTCAATGTCTTGTTATTGCAAATATTTAATATAACGGAAAATACGGGAACAAATAAATAAAAAGTAACTTAATATATAATAACAAAAAGGTGGAGTGTCTTTGGGCATAGAGGCTCCTTAATAAATGAAAAGAAAAATTTTTCTTTTCATTTATTAGGAAGTCTCTATGCCCAAAGAAACTCCACCTTTTTGTTATTATTTATAACAAGGCTCAAGAAATTTAATTTTGTTTTTATATATATATATATATATATATATATATATATATATATATATATATATATATATATATATATATATATTAAAATATATATATATATATATATATATATATATATTAAACGTGTTCGGAAAAACGCTCGGACACGTCAATTGAGAGTGTAAGTTGCCATTTTTCCAATAAATTTTTTTATACAGGGGGGCCGTAAGGGCTAATACCAACTTTCTTTTTTAAACGGGACACCCTATATGTTATTATATTTTTGAATTATCCACAAAATTCCAAACATTTTTATGTATCAAGCCATATTTATTCGATTGTTTTTAAGATACAGGGCTTTAAAAAAAACGTTTTTTATAAACTTAAAGAGAGTTCTATTAAATCTTTTTTTTAATAAGTGTTCAAAATATAATCCATTTACTAGGAATGCCCTAAACGTACTACAAATTCATTTTGAACGTTTTTATGCATTCGGGAAAATGTTTCGACACTTTCCCTTTATTCTTTTTTTCAACCCTAAATATTTGCCGGTTGGTCAAAAAACTTTGTTTTCAAATATCCCCATAGGAAAAATCCAAGGGGCAAATCGGGGGTCTTGGTGGCCATTCAAAAATCCTCTCCTGCCAATCCATCTGCCTGGAAAAATAGTATCCAGATAGTTTCGAACAGGTTTGCAAATGAGGAGGCGCACCATCTTGCTGAAACCAGATGTTTCTATTTGGCATATCAGCTTCATTGGGTCAGGGGAAAAGAACAGCTAGATTTGGTTTGTTCTTCTTGTAAAAACTGTAAGTACCTTGCTCCATTTAAATTTTCTTCGAAGAAAATTGGGCCTATAACTTGCTGACCTAGAATCCCTGCCCAAACATTTACTTTTTCTGGGGGTTGAGTGTGGCCTTCCCTCATCCAACATGGATTTTTTTGTGCCCAATAACGGCAATTTTCCGATTTACTTCTCCGTTCAGCATAAATGTCCACTCATCGGAAAAGATAATGTTTTCTGTAATAAGATTATTATTCTGCATTAATTCCATAAATTGTTCACAAAATTCAATTCTTCTATCTGCATCCTCCCCATTGAGTTCCTGGAGAATTGTTAGTTTATAGGGATGAAATTTTTCTGCTTCAAGAACCCTTTCTACTGAAGACTGGCTCACTTCCCTCGCGCGCTACCTGCCTAGTGGGAATATTGGGTTTTTTTTCAATGGTAATAACACAAAATTTTGGGGTCTTCATTATGGGGCTGACCGACGAGCAGTTTTGTTCTTTGACCATTTTGAAACTGTTTTCAATCTTCTTATGTACGGATATGGGGGTAAATCAGGATACTTTGTCGAATAAATAAAAATTTATTTTGGGGCTTGTTCTATTTTCCCTACCCAAATCATCAAGATTTCAATTT
>JAHBCN010015427.1:0-21074 GCA_019359885.1 Listronotus oregonensis
AAGCCAACAAAAATAAAAAAAAAAAGGTACAAAAAGCCCAATCCCATGCTATAAATCTTGATTTAATACCTTCACCCCACTGCCCACCTGTATTGCTTTTTACTTCCTAGGACCATGTTTTTATGTTGGTTGCAATTTTAAAAAAATTTATATGGTTAAATTTTTTTTTTTTACTAGGACTAGAAATTACTTTACTTAATATATTAGGCTTTAAAACACCCCTAGGTTTGTCACCGTCGAACGCATCCCCTATAAATCTGCGGTTTAGAAATGAAATTCTGCTTAAAGTTCCAAAATATGTAATTAGCATTTATTCGAAGACCTTAGGAATGCTTACACATAATCTTGTTCTGCCTTTTTGCACGAGTCTAGCAGATTCATTGTGTCCGCAATTTTCACGTTCTAAAATTTATGCGACGACTTCTATAATAAAATGTAAGGAACAACATCTACATGGAAGTAAAAAAAAACAAACACACGTTTTAATTTATTTGTTTACTAGAAAAGAACATTAAAATATTCAAAATTATAAAAATGTTATTTTCCCTAATTGAAATTAAATATAAGAAAAAATTGTACATCCACAATAAAATATAATCAAAAATCAGTGCTGGAAAATTTGCTTTATCCTTAAATCATATTACAGTTTTCACTCTCTATGTATCAAGACATACAGTCCCAGACATGCTAAAACAGCATACTGAAAAAAGAAAAAAAAATACCATTAAAAAAAACACATTATCTTAAGACCTAAGATTTCAATCAGAGTTATCATGTAATTTAATAACTTTTATTTAATTGATTTAAAGTTAAATTTTTAACATATAGGATATACAAAGCAGATTTAAGCTTTGTTTGAACTAAATTGGTTTTTGCATTTTTCCAGCAAAAACAGCTCATCCAAGGAAAAATGTTTTAGAGTTAAAAATAATTCTAAATACATCAAGTAGTATCAGAATTATTTTTAAAAATTTGATGCTTTTACCAACTAAATAAAGAAAAACATATTTTCTGCGCTACCTCTACCTCATGACCAATCACTTTAACAAAAAAAAAACTATATTTTGATCTATAGCACTCGACAGAGTTAATAGAAAACTTTAAATGAAATTATTTCTTCAAAAATAACTAGAAACAATATTTTATACCTTAAACTTGGGATATTCATTCATCAAAATTGTCACCATGCCCACATAGGGTAAGAAACCTCTAGCCCTTCCTACAATATCCTTTTTATTAAGCCACAATTGGCCTGGTGCATAAAGTCCTCTATCATCTACACTATTGTTGTCTCCTTTGGTTAGAAATTTTACTGTATCATTATTCCTGGAATGTAAAAATAATGAATTTTAATACCATGTATTATAAAATTTAAAAAAAAAGAATATGTATGCTCTTAAAAACAAAATGTAATAAAATCTTATTTTTCTGCATACTGTCTTTGCAAGATATTAAAAAAATAAATGCTAAAAATGCAAGATATGGCCAGTAGCCTATATAAAGGGTTTTTTATTTTTAACTCTAGATGTTTGGCAACAGCGCATGACTATGGCAAAAATAATACAGCTATTATATATGACTACACATGGTTAGGTTAGGTTTAAAGTGAGTGGGTATAACACCCTTCCACCGCGATTGATCGATCTATTGTGGCTCACACCCTTTTATATTTCTCCCACCAGGTCCAGATTTTAATAAATCTGATGATCCTGTTGGGAGAGAGATCTTTCGCCTCCCCCGGCAACAAGGTGTCATTGCCGAGGATTGTGAATCTGAGTCGTGCCATTGCTGGGCACGAACACAGTATGTGTTCTGCCGATTCATCCCCCTCCATGCACATGCGGCACTCGGCGTCTTCCGCTAGGGCGATCTTGTGCAGTGTATCAATCTGCAGTGTCCTGTGTACAGTCCCACTAGAGTTTTAAGGTGTTCCCTTGATTGCTCCAGTAGTTTGGCGGTACATTGTTGGTTCGGTGGACATGGAATCATTATGATCTACCATCAAAGTCAGTGCCCAGTTCGCCAAACATTTTGTATGCTGCATACAATATTATGGTCTTCGGGGCCGTCCTGTAGAGTCACCGAAAGCCGCAGTGGTATTTGCCTGATAAAATTTTTAAAATAATGCTACTAAATATGCTAAAGGGTCTCTCACTATCTGCAATATGTGTACACATTTTATTTAAGGCACTGGAGAGTGTCTTGCAGTACTCTGCAATGTCTCTCAATACCATGCAGTGTCTTACAATGCTTCAAAGCTGCAGGACTTCACAATATTTCACAATGTTTTGCAATGTGTTGCAGTGTCCCACAAAGCTTCTCAGTCTCCTACAGTGCCTCGCAGGGTCATACAATGTTTTGCAGTATTTTTTAAACACTGCACAATATATGTACAAAAAATAATGAGAAAGAGGCCCCTTGAAATATGCCTTGAAATAAAAATTATTTAATGTAATATCACTTTTACAAAATGCTTTATTTCAATTTAAAGATAAAAGCCTCAAAACAAAAAGTCCTCTACTTTTATAAATTATAAAAATCAACTCATACACTTACTTTTCATGTAGTTTCAGCACTCTGTGGACAATAGGAATATCTCTTCCTTCCACTTTAAAAACTACAATTTCTCCCACCCTGACAGGTTCCTCAGGATAATTTGTTAAAAACAACAAATCACCTCTGTGAAAAGCTGGCTCCATACTTCCTAGAATTTAAATAACTTTGTTTTATATCAAGAATAAAGTCTGTTTCAGAAAGATATGTATGCACTTATAAAATGTTCTTTTAACAAAAAATCCAGTTAATTTTCTTTATAACAAAAATCAAGATGTTGAAGGGGCAACTGTAAATGACACATCACAGATAACATTTTATTCATGACAAAAAATATTTCCACCAACTCATCAATGATGTTTTAATAGCAACTTTTACTAAATTCAAGGGAAAAGAGAATGATATAATGTTAAATTAAAATAAAGATGCTTTATAACTATTATACGCAACTCCTTAAAAAAAATCATAAAATAATAAACTTGTGTGTATAAGTGAATACACTTGATACAATTATACAATAATAAAAATAGACAAAGTCTTCTTTTACGTTCTAACTTTAGTTTTAAAAAAGTACCAAAACTGTTCCTTTTATATATAAACGATTTGATTAATATTCATATTGACGGCACTCTTACATTATTTGCTGACGACACTACTATTGTATGGAAAAATAGAGATGAGGAAGAATTAAAGGAAACAATTTCTAGAGATTTAGTTAAGATTAAAAAATGGTGTGATTCTAATCTTCTTGCTTTTAATATATCAAAAACAAACATATTAACATTTAAATTTAATTTTGACAATCTATATTTTCAGAAACTTCATTAAAACAAAAAAATACAATTTTTAGTTTGTGGCACAACCTGAATTTTAAAAGGGGGTAACTAACTAAAAAAAAAAGCTATGGTTCCCTGCTCGAACTTTTCTAGCGGGTTTCTCGAAACAGCTTTTTTTCTTTGGGTCGCCTTTTTGGAACCCTTTTTTGGGGAATTGATAAATTTTTAATTTTTTGTTTTTAAAAAAAGAGAGCTTCCGTTTTGTGAAGGTTCTAACCGTAAACCTCTTTTTTTCAAAAAAACCTTCTTCCTGTCTTTCATTTGGAATTTTTTTTGCACAAAAAATTTATACGCTTGAGGCCAAAATAGGAAATTAAACCCCTAAACCCCCTTCCGCCCTTAAAAAATTCTAGTTTTATAAAGAAGAATTTTAAATACCCCCTCGTCAGGGCTCTACTTTGATTTTTGTAAAAAAAAATACTGTTCTGCTCTAAATTCCAGGGGCTAATTGTCCCCTTTTTTTTTTTTCTGCATTTTTTTTAGCTGATTTTTTTTTTGTTTTTTTTTTTTTAATTGAAAATGTTTTGTTTTCCAGGGGAAAAAAAAGTTTTCAAAACAATGTTGAAAAAAATTTTAATTTTAAGTTGCCTTTTTTTTTTCCCCACCCTTTGGAAAAAAAAGGGTTATTTTTTTATTTAAAACTATTGAACTAAATTTACCTTAAACCCAAAACAAAATTTTTTAAAAGGGTGTAAATAAAAAGAAATTTTTATAGAAAAAAAAGTTTTAAAGATTTAAGATAAATTTTTGTCCTTTTGTTTAAAAAAATTTTTTAAAAATTTTTTAAAAATAAAAAATTGTTTTTTTGACTTGATTTAATATTCTTAAAAAACATTTTAATCTTGTTTGTTACAATTACTTTATAATTTATTTAACTAAAATTAGGGATTAAATAATAAAACAAAATACAAAAATTTTTTATTTAAACAAGGTAATTTTACTTTATTTCTGTTAAACCGAAAAAAAAACCTTCAATAATAACAAATTATTAGAAAACATCTGGCAACATTGCTTATTCAATCAGAGGCACACCAAAAGAACGGTATTGTATAATTTTTTTTAATGTATAATTATCTTACCAATTTTTATATTAAGTTGGCCATAACTTTAATATATTTTATATGGAAAATAAAGAAACTATTTTATTTTGTAATAATGTAAGTAAAAAAAACACTATATTAAAATATTGCTGTTTAAAAAAGACGTTAAACTTCTCAACAAAGACCAAGGCAAATAGTTGTTTTATCTGTATTGCAATTTTATCTCTCTTGTCATTACTGAATAAATTATTTTAAGAAAATCTTACCTGATAACACTACAACTATCGGGCTTTCACTACCTGTTACTACCATCAAGCCTTTCCATATCATTAAAGCAGATGACACAATCATACCAAAACTTAATACTTGATAGAAAAACTAAAACAAAATTATTGTACAATTGTATTATTTGGGAATATATGTGAACTGATAAAGTAATATTTTAAGAATTTACCAATTTTTTTGTCTTACATGATCTTGAAAACAGTTTGATATATTGTCTGAAAGCGCTTTAAGAGTGGAACCAGCAGACACAAATCTTTATTGAAGAATTTTTTATATATCGCCGTATGAATAGATATTTAAAGTGGTCTTATTCTTTTACAATATTAAATATTTTTTCCTGCAGTTACATCTGTTTTTATTTATGAAATTCAGTGTATAAAATAACTTACCTGCCGTTTGTTCATTCGTTTAACATCATCGAAAACTGTAGCTATGTCCATTATTTTAGATTTTAATAATGAATATCTACTAAAATTTCTTTTTTCAAAAATCCACGTCAACCTTTCTGCGCTACCGTTGGTTGAGGTTAGGAGGAACTTTCCTGGTCTGGTGCTGTATACTGTCTCCTGTGGCTGTCTCACAGGGTGGTAAACTTTTTATTCCCTTTTGAGCTGTGACTAGACACTTTGTTTTAACAAAAAATGCACTGACTGTCATCTTCTTTTCCTTCATGCTTGTGGCGGTGGAGAATGCGAAAGTAGGAATCTTCGAGAATATACCTGCTAGAGGCAGCTCTGTCGCTCGGTAATGCAAACAAGCGTGTGAGAGAAAAAGGAAAATCGGAGTACTACCTCCTCTCTCGCTCCAATGTGCTGATTCGTCAATAGAAGGGGTATATACCCCACAATACGTGCTGGTTGGTATGATGTAGGGACTGTTACAATTTACAACGCTACGCTGTAACGGAAACCCATGGTAGGCATTCAATCAACGAGGTTAGAACTTTTGTAACCTCGTTGCATTCAATCTATATTGTAATAACCTAGCGTAAATTTGAAACATATTTCTATTATCTACTGCGTTAAACCGTGACACGCTAAAAAAGACAAAGGTATACTTACTAAGTATATTTGTAATAGCCAGTTGCACCAAAAGTATCATATGGCCGGTGGCACCAACAATTTTAAAGAACCCTTAGCACAGGGTTATCCTATTAATAACTTATCAAGCACAACCAATCAGAAGGAGTTTTGCAGTTCGCAAATCGCATTTCGCAAGTATATGAACTACCCTTAACAACAAGCGTTTTTTTCTGCTTAAATAACTAACTATAGTTTGAACAGTTAGACATGGTTAGTCGTTTTTCTGCTTAATGACGCCATAAGTAAGTGGAGTTTGACTAACCAATTAACTATCCATACTTTGGGGTTTAAAATTCTGGCTCATGTTTTATCTTTTTTGTTTTAATTTCTTTCTCTTTTTATTAAGAATCAACCTTCGAGCATAAGGGTTTGGAGTAATTTCTCGCACTTTGTTGGTTCGACACAGAGAGAGTGAGCTTTCTCGGACTTTGTCGGTAGAAAATCTGGATGTCGGGCTCTGTAGTGCCCAGAAATATCGATTTTTTCAAAAATTTCAACTTTTCAAACTTAAAGGGCAGAAATAATGGCGGTCATACGTAAAGACTGCGACTGATATTGAGTACACCAAGCTCTGTATCATTCAGACCTCCCACGCTGCGCGCGTTACCAATCTTCCGCCATAGAAAGACAACCTCGTGCACGACACAAAGCGAGTAAACAACAGGGACTTTACCGCTTACAGCGCTTAGCCTCAAAAGAAAGACCACATTAATTGACGGCGAGTTTTCCTTCGATTTTCACGAGCGAAAACACGTGTTTTCCGCGCTGCTGCGGTCGTTTCCCACGAAAAAGCCTATGCTTCCAATTGCGTGCCTACTAGGTAAAATTCAAAACAGAAGTGTTTTCCCTATTAATTATTTTAATTTTTTTACTACAGCATTGCCATATCTATAGGAGCTTTTAAATTCCGGAGCAAACATTTTGCTTTATTGATTTATTATTTACCAAGTATAAATTTACTAAATTAAAATACAATATATAGGCAAAATTATAGCTTATATTGGCTAAGTATTTAGTTACTTTCCCTATTTTAATTATTTTATTTACCATATAAAACAGAATCATTTTAGAATATATCGATGTTGCGGCAACTCAAAAAGGTCAGCCAGCAGTGTTGTCAAATAAGTAGCTAATTCTCAAAAAAGGTAAATTGGTGATTAAAATTAACAAAGTAATTTCTTTTTGTACTATAAAGCCGTTCCAGTTTTTTTTTTATTATTGTAAATAAATGCACTGTTATATTGAGGTTTATGTATTATAATAATTGTGCAATGTTTAAAACATTTAAAGATAATATTTTTCAATTTTTATACTTTTATCCTTTTGACAGCATTGACAACACTGGAAATGTTCATCTGTTTTTGGTTTTTGCGCCGATCGCAGGCCCATTTGTGGGCCCATTGATATTTTTCTGGGTAGTTTTGCGTATTAAAATGAAATAATTGTGTTGTCAGCTGTTTTAAAAGTGTAAATGGGTGTTGTTTTACACTATGCTGTATGGGACAAGTTTTCTAATAGCCAGGTAATTAAAAAATAGTTAAAAAAACATATAAATAGCAAATGATTGTGCAGACTGGACGGGCAAAACAATCGATTCCAAAGTTTATATTTATCCTACTTTGATTGTTCTTTCATTGTCATCACCAAGAGTTAAATAGATAATTTGTGTTTAATCTCAATTATGTGTTTAGGGAATTTCCCAATATAAATTGTGTGTCCTGTGAAGAACTAGGTATGTTAATTTTAAAATAGAAAAAAATTATAGGTCAGTGTTGTTTTTTTTTTGAAATTTTATCTAGGGCAGCATTGCTAAAAAAAAAAAATCTTTTAAGTATTTTTTTTTAGTTCCGTGTTTTTTTGAGTTTGCTGTTAACACAATTTTATTTTGTTAGGCTTGATCCAACATATGCTTTCGATCAGGTCTGGCATGATGGGCTTCTTAACAAACTTCCTTCTTATGGTCTTCCACCTAAGCTTTGCTCTTGGCTTTCCAGTTTCCTTTCTAATCGACGTATATCAGTTAGTGTAGATGGTCATTCCTCCAGCTTCTACCAAATTAATGCGGGGGCCCCAGAGCTCAGTGCTGGAACCACTGTTTTTCTACAAAATTTAACATCTTTTCTTCTACGATCAATCCCATTTATAGTTTTGCTGACGATAGTACCCTCCACCTAGTATTCAATTTCTTAAGCCACCATGTAATTTGGGTTTGGAAAACAAGGGAGGTCAATGCAGATATCTTTCACAAGACCTCAAACTTTTCTTTGGGTTGGGGCGCCAAAAAACTTTTTCAGTTTTAATGCCCCGAAAACAGCAGTTTTCGTCGCGAAAAAAAACTGCCAATGTTTATCCCTTACATATGAGCGGGGCCAGTTCTGCAGAACAAAGAGTCGTATAGTAATTGTTTCATCCTCTCATTTTTGACCAATTCTGTGTGGTGGGGCTTGGTATTAAAAATGAAAAAATTGTCATTGTTTTCGAATTTATCATCAAGCTTGAAAATCAAACTAACCTTTTACTAGTATTCTCCTTCGTTTTGATTCATTTATTTGATTTTTAAAGTAACACAATTATTTTATAAACACCCTAAAACCTTATATTTATATTGTATTTACACCTTTTTTCCACTAAATTCTGGTTTCACTTTCTAAGCGGGCGGCCATGATTCCTAGTGTAGACATGGCATCTCCGACGTTGAAAGTGGAGGTTTGCAATTAAATGAAAAAAGGTGTAAATAGATTTAAAAACAAGTTTTTAAAAGGTGTTTTTAAAATATTATGTGCCAATTTAGTGTAAAAATCAAGAATTCTGTGCAAAAAGAAGGAGGAATAGTGTAAAAAAGGTTAGTTTTATTTTCAACTTTGATGATGAATATCTCGAAAACGAAACGTTGCCGAAAAAATATTTTTTCAGATTCGTAATCAGAGCCCCAAAAAAACCCCCGTATACCAAATTTGGTCAAAATCGAAGAGGAGGCAACTTTTGAGACAATTACCGTCGTTTAATCTTGTCGGCGTTACTTTTGAGAATAACCTCAACTGGCACAAACACATTTCATCCATAGCCTCGGCAGCTTCAAAAAAGCTTGAATTTCTCTTCCGAGCCAGAAAATATTTCTCTTCTTCCAATCTGTACACTCTGTATGTATCCCAAATCAGACCCTCTTTAGAATATTGTTCTCATGTGTGGGAAATGGCGTCCCCTACAACACTTAGCATTCTGGACTCCATTCAAAGAAGAGCCGTTCGTCTTATTAATGATCCAATGCTCACAGAAAGCCTTCCTCTTCTTGCCCACAGTCGAGCTGTAGGGGATCTGTCGCTCTCCTATAGGTATTTTCACGGCTTCTGCTCAGAGGAATTGGCAAGTATAATTCCTTCTCTGGAAGCTCCCAACAGAGCAACACGTAGTGCAACTTTTATGCATCCTTTTACAGTTCAGTTAGAGAGGCCTCGAACTTCCCGCTTTTTTGTTCCTTCATCCCTAGAGTGTCAAGACTATGGAACCTGCTGCCCGCAAAAGTTTTTCCTTCTCCCAATCTCTAAATATTTAAGTCCCGTGTGAAACAAACTCCCTCTCACCACACTTAAGACACCTACGGTACGTTAGTACTTAGGCATCAGCCTTCGTGGACTGTCCCATGAAAAAAAAATTATTGAGTATGTCAGAAGCATTAAATAACTTTTGTATTTATAGAATATAACTGTTTAGTAACAAAATGGATATATATTAAACATTTGATATACAGGGTGATTCATGAGGAAATGTCAATACTTCAGGTACGTACTCAGGGTCCAAAAATAAGCATAAAAGTCTATACAAATATGGGTTCGCAAGGCCTTCGTTTCCGATATACAGGGTGTTAAAGTTTTTATTTATATTTATTTTTTTATATTTTTTTTGTTTTGCTAAACATAAGTTAAGAACAATAGTTTTATTGAAAATTAAAATACATATTGTTTAATTATACATTTTGTTTAATTTTTTTCAAATTTTGCTATTATAAAATCAGATGTGTGTCATGAGTGGTATTTTTTTTTAATCCAAATATCTCGAAAACGGTTGCTTATATCGACTTTTAACAGGTATACCTTTTTGACGTAAAAATGACAAAACAGTTATTTAATTTACTTAAAAATGTAATACAGGGCCGTACCAAAAAGTTGTGGTTGTTTAAAATAGTAAAAAGACGTGTAGGTGGCTCCCCCTACAAGTAAGAGCCGTAATAAGATTAGATTCAAATCCGTCATACCAAAAAACCCCCGGGTACCAAATTTTACTCCAATATTTACATTATCATAGATTTTATTTAAAAAATAGAAAAATTAAATAAAAACTTTAACATCCTGTATTTCGGGAACGAAGGCCTTGCGGAACCATATGTGTATAGACTTTTAGGTTTATTTTTGGACCCCGATTACGTTCCTGAAGTATTGACATTTCCTCATGAATCACCCTGTATATCGGATATTTATCATAAATAACCGATATTTTGATATTTATAATAAATATCGGATATTTTCGAACCCTGTAAATATTACAAAAGTAAAGTTAGATTATGAACGCTGTGCCAACGACGCCGCCGAAGTTGAACTTAAATTATCTCCAAAGTCAGGTTCAGCGCTAATGCAGGTCGATTCCATTTTATAAATGACTCACCCTAAAATGAATACCTTACTCTAGATTTATAAACTTGTCGTTGACGTTAGCGCCCACGTCGACGTTGAAGTCGGCTATGGTCTTTATGGTGATTAATCTATAAACCGAAGTTAAGGTAACGTACTACGTTAGCCGCAAAGCACTCCTACTCATGTTTTTAAATGTGCCTGGTTTGTTCCAAGCGGCCGTCGTATGCGTCCGCTGTCAACGACTGCGATTGATGCGACTGGACTGCTGAAGAAGCAGTGTAGCCGCAGTCGTGTCTGCGACTGATATTTTGTTTGTGTTGTTTTGTGTGGAATGTCTGGTGTTTTTTTAATTGTTAAAAATTGAAACTTTATTTTTTAAACGAGGTCCTGGATTTTTTATTACGTATTTTAAGAGCTTTCAAGATCCCAAATCCAATGATGTTTCGCACTTATTCAAAAAAATTAGTTTAATGTTTTCCTAAGATCCTGCCAAAAACATATTGTCTGACTCTCTCTAACATATGGTTTCCTATGAAAATTGCCATTAATATAAATTTTTCGAAAAAGTGCAATACATTATTGGTTTTGGGAACTTTATAGCTCCTAAAATACATAATAAAAAAATCCAGGCCCATATAAAAAAAAGTTGATGATGGCAGCTCAAAGACGAAACGTCGGTGTATAAATTTAATAACACTATCTTGTAGAACAGAAAAAGTAGCAATGGAAATGTAAAAGTTATTTTGTTACATCCATTCAAATAAAGTTATAAAAAATATAAAACGAAATCGCGAATAATCGGTTTTTTCCAAAAGTAAGTATTCGAAAATTTTAAAGTTCTAAGGTGGCATTGTAATTAGCATCATATTGCGCAACTTTGCCTCCATTTAACCGACCTCGTATCTCTTCAAGTTTCCCAGATCCTAATGATAAGACTCGAATTTGGTACACCCTGTACAGATTTACCTTAATACAATGGCTAATTTTTCTTTTGGGGTTATTGGATATTCAACTCTGTTGTCTGGCTCGGACTTTATATCGTCTTTTATTAAGTCAAGAATAAAAGTAAACTCTGCTTTACTCACTCTAAAATATTTTCTAAATTTTACTTCATCCTGTTGCAGATGTCGATTTATTAATGTAGTATAACAACTCTCATCGCGTCTTTGCTGAAATATTGTATTTATAGGGGCATTGCTATGTTTCTGGTTGGCTAATTGTAATAGTATTTCGTCATCCTCTTTTTCTTCTAATAATAAATATATTGCTAGATCATCCATCACGACTCTTACCAAAGATTATTCCCTTTACACTAATAATTTTGCTATCGCGGGTTTGAGCCGCGGTCCTAAGAAACCACCTGATTAAACGGCGGCCGCATGCGTTAGTCGCATGCGACGGCCGCGTGGAAGGAACCACACCTTTAGAGTAGGAATGTTTATTTTATTATAACCTTAATGGAGGTGCGTAAAGATCAGCCTTTTTTCACCCATCATTTATTTATTTATTTATTTATTTATTCAGGTAGTACACTACAGAAAGTAAAACTTCTAAATGGTACAAATTCAGTTCACAAATTAAATATACAACTACATATACCCAACACTGCAACAAATACAAGATAAATTATATTTTAAAATCGCCTTTAACGTGTCTAAGCTAATAAAAAATATATCACAGTCAGAATAAAATCTATTATATATGTACATTAAACGGTGTGCAAAACTATTTAAGCCGTAGTTTGTTCTGTGATACCTTTCATAGAATCACACGGAGGCGCGGGACAGAACTGAGCAATGGTTTGCTGCAAATCGGTTGGTTTTGAACAACAATAAAACAAACCAGGTAATTTTTGCATTGAGGGATGTGGGTGATCTGAATGGGGGTGTGAGCGAGATTGGATTTCTGGGTGTTTCCTTGGACCCAAGGCTTCAATGGGGCTCACACATTAACAACGTGTGTAGAAAACTAAACAAAAGCCTCTTTATTTTGAGAAACCTTTTAAGGTGCGTCTCACCAGAGACTTTACATACTGCTTATCACTCTCTGTTCCACTCGCATCTTTCATATTCTATTCTTGTCTGGGGTCATGCAGCTGACACACACCGAGTGTTTGGTTTACAAAGGAAAGCTCTGAGGGTCCTTGCAAATCTGGGTTTTAGGGATGACTGTCGTCAGGCTTATAGGAGGTTTAGAATCCTCACTGTGCCATCCCAGTACATTCTGGAAAATCTTCGTTTTCTAAAGAAGAATATTAATCTGTATACAGGTCATGAGGAGATGCATGGGTATGACACCAGGCATAAACAAAACATTGTGCCAGCGTATTGGCGTTTGAGAAGGTGTCAAACTGGACCAGGTTATTGGGCAATAAATTTTTTTAATGTATTGCCTGAATGTATAAGAACATTGCCTGAAAAGAAATTTGATATAACAGTTAAGCAGATACTAATTGAGAATGCTTTTTATTCAATACAGGAATACCTCGGGTATAATTTTGACAGTTTTAACTTTAATTAGGATTTGTTTTGTGTACTTTTAAATGTACTGTGCATATATATATATATATATATATATATATATATATATATATATATATATATATATATATATATATATATATATATATATATATATATATATATATAATATTAATATTTATATATATAAATATTTTATTATATTTTATAATTTAATATTATTATATTAAATTTGTTTGTTTAAAATTCATGTTTGTTATTATATATTTTTTAATTTGTTTAGGATAAGTTTTTATGATTATTGCTTTAACAATGTTGACGTGTGTAAATGGAATCTGTATATTGACATGAATAAATAATTTGAATTTGAATAATTGTATTTGCCGTGTGTTTCTACCATATTCGTGAAAATTAAAAATTTTAATTTAGGCCCATTTATTTATTAATAAATAATAAATTCAAGTTATTAAAAAAACAGAATGGCAAGTACCAAAAAAAAACCTTGAAACTTGTCAATTTTATTAAATTTTGGCAATTTTAGACGTTTTTTCATTATTTTTGTTAAAAAAAATTTATGATGCGCTAAGCGCTCCAAAATTAATAAATGCTAGTTTCTAAGCTTATTATTTGTGATATCAAAGACGAAAAAAATATTGTGGTGCACAAAGCGCAACATCTAATTTTTTAATAAAAGATTAAAAAACGTCTATTTCTTTTATTTCAAATGTTCTTTATTGACATAAGCAAAGCCAATTACATATATCAAATGGCCATTGACCGAGGTCCTTTAGCCTCTGTTAATTAAAATTTTATTATAAGATTCATATATAGTATGTAAAGGATGTTTGAATGTTTGTTGTCTTTTTTGTTCCTTTGTTTGTATCTGGCAGAATTCTTGTGTTATATCTAACTAGTGTTATTTGATAGAGAGTTGTTTTAAGCGCTGCAAAATTGGTTGTGTTTTCGTTATTTCATAAAGTAGTGTTACGTAGTATATTTCTGGGGTGTCCCATTTTTGTAATTGTTCGTAGGGATGTTGTTTCTGCCACTTCTAGAGTTTTTTAGCATTATTATGTAGATTAAGCATTACTGGGTGTCCATATTCTAAAGGAGGCCTACTGATTGACTTATATATAGTGGATGCTATCTTAATATCTATCTCATGACCTCTATAGGTCAGACTTCTAAAGTGCTTAGCTCTGGAAATAATTTTTTTCTTAGTGGTTTTTGTATGATCATTAAAATTAAGTTTGTTGTCTATGATCATTCCCAGGTATTTGGCGGACTGCTTCGGTAAAATTGGGGGATTATCAATCATTATTGTGAGAGAATTTTCTTTAATTTGGTGGTGGAATATAACAAATTGCGATTTGCTTGGGTTGGGCTTAAGTCTGCATTTTTTAAACCACACTGTGGTTTTGTTACAGCTTGTTTTTAAGTTTTTTGACGAACAATTAAGGCGGTGTCATTAGCAAACTGGAGAATATAAGATGTTGGGCTGAAAAAAACGTCTAAAATGGCAAAAATTCAATAAAAATGGGAAGTTTAAAGTTTTGTTTGTTATTTTTTGGTTTATTTTTTGTCCAAAATTTTTGAATTTTTTACCAATTTATTGTAAAGATTTTAATTAAAATACTTAATACGCCAGGTTTAAATTTATGCGAGTATAATATAACTTTGGGCGAAATATTGCCAACGCTAATGAAAAGTCAATTTTAAATAAATGAAGCGCGAAACCAGTTAAAACGCCGTCGTCAATGCCAGCGACAAGTTTATAAATTTACCTTTAAGCGATTCGCCGGTCGGCCTTCAAACTATAGGTTTATTTTTGTTTTTAGGCGTTTTTAAACTCGCCTTAAAATGAATATAATGCGTAAACTCCGGGGAGGAGGAGTCTCTGCGACTGCCTCCAGCTCCGAAAATATGGGCGACCCTTCGTCGCCCCACACACAATTGGGACTAATGCATCTAAAGAAGTTATTTTTGGAATTCATGCATCCACCCCATCCACTGTCTGATCAGGAGAAAGACGATAAATTATATAATATGCTGCCTCTTTTTTGTAAGGTAAGTGGCATTTTAGCATTTTGTATAGGATCTATGTGGATCAAATATAAACGAGCCTATTTAAAGAATCGGCCGGAAAAACGATGAATATTGTCAAATTTAAGAATAAGCGTTTTTTGTACTTCAAACTAATACAGATGCATAAAAGAACATTCCAACGTTTCTTTCACAAAACCAAAGGTTTATAAAGTAAATTTTATTTAAGAGTTTTATATACAGCCTAGTTTATGCATTTTAATTATAGCCCAGTTGGTGGAGTAAATTTTACACTATTGAGCACAAGTAATTAGCGAACTGGCTGATTTTTTTTTATAAGTAGTAAAGAGTATACTGATTGATATTAAAATCATAGGTCAATCGATTTCCTAAAGACCAAAAATTTTTCGAAATTTTTCTTTTCTTCAAAATTCTGAAATATTTTAGTCTGCGATGGAGATAGAAAAAAATAAAAAATACCCTCTTGTAGGGGAGTGTTTTTTCTATAAAAAAGGTATTCTGCGTTTTTTTTCTTAGAGTTATAGTTTGTCCGCAAAAAATTCGATAAGCCATTAAGCCATCTTGCGCTAACAAACAAGCGATAAAATTCACGCTTTAAATTTAAAATCATAACATTCCACTCGATTACCTACCACATTATTAATGTAGGAACACTTTACTCTAAGGAATTGTAAATAAAAAATTGAAAAAATCCGAAATTTTCATTTTTTTTAACTTTAAAAATTAATAAAAAAATATGAGAATATTTTTTTTTAGTTTTTCATTTTTCTTGAGTTATACAATAATAAATATGAATTAAAAATCATTATTTATTTTATTTTTAATAAAATCAGTGGAAATTACATGTTACAAAATTACAAATCATCTACATTGTCGTTATCATTATCACTGTTTTCAGCATCTGACTCGTCAGAACTTGTCTCTGTTGTAAGTTGTACAAAGTTTTTGCATGTATCAGGATACAAGTTGTTTTATTCGTTGCTTCATATAACGAAAGCAGAAATAATATGGCATTTTCAAAAATCGTTTCATGAGACTGTCTTGGCAATTTAAAACTTTCTGGTTGTGCTAACTTCCCATTTTTTTTCTATCAAACTTATAACAATTTTTTCTATTTTCTTACCTGGGCCTTTTCTTACCTGTCCACTATGTACATTCTATTCTTTGACTATTCATCTGTTTAGTATAGCAGTATCAAAATTTATCTTCAACTATGCTAAGAGAAAATAATTAGAACATAAAAACGTGCCATTTTCTTGTTATACAAAAAAAATTATTATAATTAAAAAAAATTCCGTACTAAATGAATTTATGTTAACAGATTCTTAAAGTATACTAGTTTACCTACATTTAAAAAAACAATTCACCCGAATAAGTGGATTTTTCATAATTTTTCACAGACCAATATATTTATAGCGCTATAATCTTTAGATTCTGAAAAATTTCAAAATCACGACAAGAGTATTTATAACTGAGACAAAATTAATAGTAAATTTTAAAATATAAATAAATTTCCGAATTGATATTTTTTCGAATAATAGTTAAAAAAATAATTATCTATGCCACTTTTCTATTATAAAAAATATTTTTATATTATATATATATTATATAATATATATATATATAAATTTAAAAAAAAAATTTTTAAAATTTTTTAAAAATTTTTTTTATATAAAAATTTTTTTTAAAAATTATATATAATATTTTTTTCCCCCCTTTTTTTAAAATTTTTTAAATATTATATTAAAATAAATTTAATTTTATTTTTATATATATATATATATATATATATATATATATATATATATAATATATATATATTTTAAATATATATATTATATAAGTTTAAAAAGTTGGCAACACCGCGCCTGTTTCTTCGAAGCGAGTCTTAACTTCGAACGTTGTTGTGAGTTTTTTGCACTGTTTACATTTTTTTAAGGAGATGTTCTTTACATACAAATAATAAAAATTACTTCCTGCAATTTATTTTGATATTAAATTTAGGTAAAATCAATTATTGTTTGGTGTTTATTTGAATTAAAAAATAATTGTACTTACCAAAGAATAATATCCATTTTAAAACAGCATTTTTTGTTTTGTTAAAGAATAAAGATTTCTGTCGCAAATTCCGTTTTCACCAGTTTTGGTACACTTCAATCGTTTCCTTGTTAAAAACATATCGGCATATTTTTTCCCGATTCAAAAACAAAAAAAACATCGTGGCCGGATCGGTAAGCTTTTTGAACGACAGACCTTACGTACAAAGGTAGCGCTCTGTTCCCAATTGTTTTTAGTTTTTAACTGGGAGAACAATTATTAAAAAATTATTTATTTTTTTTTTTTTTGTAAACTAAAACATTTAAAATTTAGTTTAATTTATTAAATGAATCTACTGATAAGCGATTAAGACAAAATTTCCCAGTTGTTACGGTTTATAGAAATAACTCTTTTAAAGTGCAAGACTTTAACATCTTTGGAAAATCAAATGTAATATAAACTTTTCAAACTTATTTTAAGCTCCACTGTCGCCCATTAAGATATTATAATATATATATATATATATATATATATATATATATATATATATATATATATATATATATATATATATATATATATATATATATATATATATAAATATTATATATATTTTTCTATACGATATTTTATTAAAAACGAAAAATAAATCATACCATTAGAAAGCTGAGAATTCCAACTTCAAAATTGTGTATTTCAAATTCCAATTCAACATCTCGTAAGTACGTGTTAGATTATAATGTAATACCAAAGATAATACTACTACAGATAAGATGAACCATTCAATGCTATATTTTGATACCCCTAATGGACTTTGGCTAACGCGAGCCGATGTCCATCGAAAATTTTCCCCTATCCTTGAACGAAAGTTAAACATTTGCCGGCGGGCCACTATTGGCGTGATGAAACGCGACAAAAAAATATTCAATCCTTTACCCCCCGGCTTTCGTAGTTTCCGAATAAGGTACAAGCGACAGACATTGACAATGTCGCACATGGTTTGTACCTCGATTCGCAGGGGTTACCGACTTAATTTTATTCGCATTTGGAAGCATTGATATTTCCAACTTTTTCAAAACGCCCCATTTAAATGAACCATCTATTCGTAGTAGTATTATCTTTGGAATACGCGCTATTAAAAAAAATATGGCCCCCCTGATCGGACCCCCGGCGTGTTGCATAAGTTATTAAATGAATTTTTTGCGGACGAACTATGACTCTGACAAAAAAGTGCAATATATCTTTTTGGTAGAAAAAAACTTTCTCTACAAGATGGTATTTTTTATTTTCCATTATATTTATCCCATCCCAAAATATTCTGCGATTTTGAAGAAAAAAATTTTCTCGAAAATTTTTTTGACTAGGAAATCGATTGACCCATGAACTTTTTTTATATCAACCAATAACTCTAAACTAATTATATTAAAAAAATCAGCCAGTTTGCTCATTACTTGTTCCTGTGGCCTCCACCTACTGGGCTATTATTTTTTTCAGTAACTGCTATTTTTGCTTTTTTGGCTGCTTTTTGGTTTTTTAACAGCCTCTTTGTTACCCACGTCAGTCGTTTTTTCAAAAATTACATTAGCGTTTATTTATGTTGAGGTTAAATATTGCCTCATTAAATATTTACTAAAACTAAATACATTTAATAAATTTTACAGCAATCACACGACGCCAAGACTGGTTGACCATCAGCGGTACAACTGGAATCTCAGCATTATTCCACTTACGCTCGGCCAGTGAATTTACGTCAGTGCATATATTTCGTAACTCTTAAGGATTCTTCTTTCTCTAAAGTATATAAAAATAATGGTACAACAAAACTTAAAAACTACGAAACATTATACAAATTAAAAAGAACCAGCTATTGCACTCTTAAAACTAAGTAAACTTACGGAAAATATATTTGTTATAAATAAAAGACCTAATCTTCACCAATTTTGATATAACCATATTGCATATTGGGTAGAATTTTAAAGTATACTTAAAAAAGGAGATTTGACAAAAAAATAATATTTTCTTTTATGCACACCTTATTTATTTGTTCGTTTTTGAAAGCATTTCATTTTTTTCAATATATTTAATATAAATGGTTTTATATTTATTTTTAGTAAAAACATAATATACACGTTGGTAAAAGTAAAAAATAAAATAAAGTAAATTCTGTTGTTAATAAAAATGAATGCGAAATCATTTTATTGAAACATATCGAAAAAAATCAGATGCTTTCAAAAACGAACCCATAAATAAGGTATCCCATTAAGGAAATGTTAATTTTATGTTGTATCTCTTTTATTTTAATTCAAATTATTTTCTTGGTTATTCTTTAGATTCAATAGGAAAAAAAAATGTAAAAAACAAGATGGCTTTTTCACATTTTTTTAATATAAAGAAAGCCACACATATTGCCCAGTTCAGTCCTCATGGGATGACCCTGTGCGGGATTTTCTCGCCAGAGGCTGAAATAACCTGAGGAAGCATTTGTAGCGTCGGAAATTATAAGCAAACTTGCTCTTTGAAGTATTTCCGACTTCCCGATCTGGAAATTGAAGGGATCAACTAACCAACTTAGGGTACCCATAAAAGATCTTTGATCAAAGTCGAGTAGGGCACACCTGAGCCAAGCGACACCGTTTTTTACAATACTACATGGGTATATAATTACAAAAAGAAAATTCTCCCTCTGATGTTTTTTGACATTTTTAAAGATAAAGCCATTTTTTTAATGCCAAGTATGCCAGACTAAGGAAGTAATGATACCATTCCTGAGCCTACAACCAAATTAAATTTTATAAGAAATATTTTTTGGGCATCCTGTTTATTTTTTTTTTTTTAATTAAGAACCATTAGAATACATTTTTTTCCATGCACGATCCTTACAGAGAAATCAATTTTCTTAAAAGTTATCAATAAAACAAGTTTTTTTGCAGGTTTTTGGATCAAGCCCCTCATGTGACATGAATGAAAAATTTTGGGATATATTAGCATTTTGTCATCAGGTATCCCTTCTAATGGTTTCCGAAATTAGAAAACGTGCTTCCAATCAGAGCACAGAAGCTGCGAGCTCAGCTATTGCAAAGTTTTTAGAAATCGAGAATTGCGAAGAATCGAGCAACGGTTGGATGTTATTGTCCACTCTTAATCTGCTAGCTGCTGGAAATGGTACTTTAGTACAGGTAATAATTACATCACTTACATGATTAAGTCAGAACTCAACTCTCTCATTTTTATTTTTAGTGTTAGGTCTTAGTTTGTAGCAAAGACGTTTGAGGATCAGACCCGGTGGTCTATTTATAGGTCATCTTATCGACCACCGGTAGTGCAGCTTGGCAAAAGAGATCGATATATTAATTTTAAAGAATTTTATTAATATTATTGGAAAATAAATAGCAACTAGGAAAAAAAATCAATAAAATAAAAATACATTCAAAATCTACCCTCATTAGGGCTCTTGTCTCCTTAATTACAATTTTCTACAGTCCATGGCAACTGAAAATTAATTTCTTTATCTTCACCCTCATGAAAATATTTTTCCAACTCCTTATTAGTAAAAAATTTGCGCGTCATTTCCTTAAATATAGTGCAATCGACAAAAACTGACCTGATCTATCTCGTATATCTTCCACACCCACTCTAAATTTTTTTTACTTCCATGAGTTGGCGCCAATACTGAACAGTTTTTAATTCAAAACGTACTTTTTTAGTTAAAACTTCATATTGTTAAAGAGACCAAAATTTAATATTCCGGCAATTTAAGTTTGCCGCTGTTCTGCTTTCCAAAGTTACATTTTGCAATATTGGTGTACTTCCATCCTTAAGCGACACTTCGACTTAGTCTATTTTGAGATACGGTCAGTGCGCTGTTGCCAGTGACAAACCAGTATTGGCAAATATCCATATCGAGAAATCAACTGTAATGACTTTCCTGTTTTAATGTAAATAAAAGCATCTAAGTTTGCATTCTTGTACGTCTTTGGTTCATGAAAATTAATAATTTTTTATATTTTATTTTATATTTTATTTTAAAGTACATACAGAGTATATCCAAATAATACACAGAAACAAAAAA
>JAHBCN010015428.1:0-21105 GCA_019359885.1 Listronotus oregonensis
TAATATTATATTTTTATATATATATATAAAATATATATATATATATATATATATATATATATATATATATATATATATATATATATATATATATATATATATATATATATATATATATATATATATATATATATATATATATATATATATTACATGGCCCCAAGAAGAACCGTAGTAATTTAAATTTTTTGAGCAACGCCAAAATCAAACGAGTACTATATCAATACGCATGCTCATTTTCAATTTTTGCGGATTCGCAAAATCTTTAATTAAAGTCAATTTTCCCGCTTCTCACATTCAAATATTACGAATCGAAAAAAAGTGACATTTAACCTCTGGACAACTGACATTTTGTCGCCCAATAAGAATCCGTCAATTTTCCCGCCCTAGATTTTAAATATTCGAATCAAACAAGAATAGAGAGCCCCTCAATTTGGGCCACATTTGAAATCGACCAATCAGAACAAGTTCGCAATTCGCAAATCGCATTTCGCAAGCATATGAATTTCGCTTTAGCCTTTCGAACCTGCCCCCCTCCCCCGCCCCACCCGCCGCATCCAGATGGCTACGCGGTGCAAACACATCCTGCATTTTTCCACATCGTCTTCCTTTCCCGGGGCCGTCCTGATCTACTACCGGGGCAGCGAAATTTCCATTATCTTTTATACCAAGTGTCCTATTAGTCTTGTTCCTTCTACAAGTCTGTATAACCCCGAGACTGGTTGGTGATATATTTGTGTGAGCTTATTTTTAGTTGCCCAAATAATGCCTGTCTTTTGTGCTATACACATATCAAAAAAACTTTTAGAAAAAAAACTGTAACCGACGGATATTTTTCTTGTTATTTTTAGGTCGAATAGTTAGAAAGAAATACTGTATGATCTCAAAAACCTTATATTATATTGCTTCAAACTCTTATCCCAAATCTCTTAATTTTGCGTTTTTTTTTAGCAAACCATGGCAATAACCATATAATTTTGAGTGATTTCTTACAATTAATTTACACACAACGTTTAAAGTGATAACTCAGTTATCACAGTTTCAGTTAACCACAACTAACCTACAGGCAACTAACGGCCTGTCTGAATAGGCATCACTTTTGTACCCCGGAAACGTTGGCGTCCCTAGGATTTTCAATTTTTTTTTTATCTAAGACGTGCGACATGGGTCCCACACCAATTTTTTTGGATGTCCCTCAGAAAAAAATGGTACTTTTCAAACTATATAACATGAGATTTTTAAGACCAGTACCTCCATTTGTATTTTTTTTTGTAAATTTGATCAAATTTTATTTTTAAATTCCAAAAGAACCTCGCAATTTTCTTATGGAAAATGGGTTTTAGTCATTTATAGTAATAGTTCTTAACACGCTGATTAAAAGTCTCCACGGGCACAAAACCCGAAACCCCCTCCCCCCAATTTCCCAAAATCACCCTTAAAGGTCACTGGGGATTTTTTTTATGGAAAAGGATTTTCGTCCAATTGTTTTCAAACCTTTTATAGTGATAGTTCTCAACACGCTAATCAAAAGTCTCCAAAGGCACAAAACCCGAAAAACCCCCCAACCCCCCCAAAATCACCCTCAAACCTCCTGGGTATTTTTCTTATGGAAAATGTGTTTCGGCCAATTGTTTTCAAACTTTGCATAGTGATAGTTCTCAACACGCTGACCAAAAGTCTTCACGGGCACAAAAGAAAAAACCCAATTTTCCCAAAAGGATAATTTTTTGACTAAATTTTTTGGTAATTGCTTTCGGATATTTCGAATTTAATTAAAAAGTTCAGATCACCGAATTTGTACCGGTTTAGGTGTTGAAACCCCCCCCAAATCCCCCCCTTCCCCGATTTGTCAGTTCCCCTAAGGGGATTCGAAAACCCTCAAAAATTTGGATTAAAACTTGTAAAATAACCCAATTTTGGGGGTTTTTGGGGGGGTTTTGGGGGTTTTGCCCAACCATTATAACGTTTGAAAACAATAGAAAGAAAATTTTTGAAAAAGATGAAAAACCCCTGACCTTTAATTTTTTGGGGGGTTGGGGGTTTGGGGGGGTTTTCTTTTGTTATGGAGACCATTAATAACTTGTTGGAAATCCTTAAAATTTTTAAAATTTTTGGGAAAAAACCCCATTTTGTAAGAAAAATCCCCACCAAAACCTTTAGGGTGATTTTTCTTTGGGGGGTTTTAAATTTTTCCATTAAACCATTATAATGTTAGAATACCTTACGCAAATTTAAGAATTTTGGAAAACCCCCTTTTCGATAAAAAAATCCCCAGTCCCAAGGGGTATTTTTTCTTTTGGGGGTTTTTTTTGTCCCGTGAATTTTTTAATCAACGTATTGGGGCTAAAACTATGCAAATTTAAAAAAATTCCAAACCTCTTTCCATAGAAAAACCCTGGCTTTATGATTTTTAATTTGGGGGATTTTTTCGGGTTTTTGCCTAAAATTTTTTGATTAGGTTTGAGCTCACTACCAAATTTGAAAAAATTGCCCGAAACCCATTTTCCATAAGAAAATTCGGGGTCCTTTTCAAAATTATTTTTGTTTTGAAAAAATAGCCCGTTGAAATTTTTTTTGCAATTTTCGTAAGCAAAATTATTGATAAATTGCCTAATTTTTAAAAAATGAAGACACTTAAATTTTTGGGAAATTAAAAGTAAAATTTTCAATTTGGCTAAACTTGAAAATTTTTACTTTATTTATTATCGCCTTATTTATAAACAACAGTAAAAATACCTGTTAGTTGTGAATAATGATAATGATAAAGCACTAAGTTTCAAAATGATAACATTAATTCACGACTAACTGGTATTTTTATTGTTGTTCATAAATATGAAGCGATAATAAAGTAACATTTTAAAAAAATATATTAGCGTCTTACTTGCAAATGTTGTAACCGAAAAACCTAAAGTTTTTACTTGGACGTAGATTTGCATGCTCTTTAATAAACCTCAATAGAATTTTTCTCCAAAACAATTAGGGAAGCCAATAATTGACACCATTAAAAATTACATGGGATTTCCTATATCCCGTCCGACGATGCACCACCCGGTATATTTGGTGTGGGTCTCGTGTCTCGCTTTTCAGATAAATTTTTTAAATACAGGGTGGCCCCCATATTTTGACCCATTTTAATCGAGAATAACTTTGGAAAAAAAAAAGGTACCCAAGATGGGGTTTTTTTGCAGATGCACTTATATTTCTTTAAAGTTTATTCTCTACCTTCACATTTTATTGTACTTTCCCATTAGCTCAAAAACAAAATGGCCGTTTTTTCATTATAGGAAAATATTTTTTTTAAATGGAACACCCTGTAATTTTCTATATTTTCAAAATTTAATCTTTCCCCTTTAAAAAAAAGTACACAAGCTATGGTTATCTCAAAAACAACGTATTTATTGACCTTCGAAAAATTGACTGCATGTCGACCAACAATATTATTTAACAATTAAAATTTCTTCAATGTTACAAAAAAAAGGATCGCCAAAAGGGTTTTGGTTATTCACAAAATAATAGTTACAATAAGGTTACATTACTTTTTAAAAAACTACTGTAAATGTTGAAAATCCTTCCGCCGACTTCGACGCACTTATTTAAATTCGAAAAAAAATTATTAAAACTATTGACTAAAAATTCTTCAGGAATATTTTCTATTATGTTTCGGATATTAATTTTTTTAAATTTCTCTAAATTTTGGGAAGTGGACTTAACACCTCTCTTTCACATATCCCCACAGAAAAAAATCTGGAACAGTCAAATCTGGGGAACGAGGTGGCCAGGAAATAGGGCCTCATCTTCCCCAAACCACCGGTTTCAAAAACGTTGGTCAGTGAATCCTTGGGAATGTTAGCATAATGTGGTGTAGCCCCATCTTGTTGAAAATAGACGAAATTCAATAGATTTTCTTCTTGCTTTGGGGGTAAAAAAAAATTTCCACATATCAACGTAAGTCCAAGAGGTTACAGTTGGTTCTGAAAAAAATGGCCCATAAATTTTTTTCTTTGACATACCCACCAGACTGTGACTTTTGGCGAATCTCTAACGTGTTCGTTATATTGTCGAGGATTTTTTTGTTGCCCAAAACCTGCAGTTATGCTTATTTACTTTTCCATTGAGGTGAAATGTGGCTTCGTCTGACATTATTAGTCTATCCAAAAAATGTATATTGTTCCTTACTAAATTTTGAATTCTCTGGCAAAATTCCACCCTTTGTGGAAAATCAGTTTCTTTTATTTCTTGTAAAATTTGAATTTTGTATGGCTTTAATTTAAGTTCTTTTTTTATGATTTCTTGTACTGTAGTTTTAGGAATATGGACTGAACTTGAGATTTTCTTGTTGACAATGTTGATCTTCCCGAGTTATCTCCAATTTTTAACGTTTTATTTAGCAAATTCTCATTGTTTACTAATTTCTTTTACGGGCTAAAGATCCTGTACTCCCGAATTTTCTGTACCAGATTTTAATTGAATTTTTTTTGGGGGGAGCTTTATTAAACATGTTTCTAAATCTTCGCTGGGTTTCTTTTACTGATTTGGTTTCGGCAAACATAATAACACATTTTTCCCTTTTTTGCTTAACGAGAACATTTTGCGCTTCTAATTAAAATAACTTGTCAAAAATGACCAACAATGGCTGACAATGAGGCTTGTTGCTGTTATGGAAACGAAAATAACTTTTTTTTCCACAGGCGACTTTTTTAAAAATCCTTTTAAAATAATATTCCTATTCGACATACAGTCAATTCTTTGGAGGTCAATAAATGCGTTATTTTTTTAAAATAACCATGCTTGTGTTACATTTTTTTTTAAAGGGGGAAAAATTAAATTTTAAAAATATTGAAACATATACAGGGTGTTCCATTTAAAATAACAAAGTTGTCCTATATCGGAAAATCGGGCCCTTTTTTTTTTGAGCTAATGGAATTCACATAAAAATGGTAAAGATCGGGAAAAAACTTTAAAGAAATATAAGTATATTTGCAAAACCGCATCTTGATATCTTTATTTGTTCAAAAGTTATTCGCGATCAAAATGGGTCAAAATATGGACGGCCACCCTGTATTTTGTAGACGCCAACGCCCGGAGATTACGGAGGCGGAACCGATACGGCACTGAGACGTCACTGACAAGTGTGAATAAACCTTTATCGTTACTGCAAAACTTTACCTTTATCATTTATTATTTCAAATGGCCAACTTTTCATATCCTGTTGAACGTGGGGGTCTCGAATTTTCTGCCAATAAGTCTTTTAACACCATACACTGTGTTTGTTGGATTTATAGCAACCTGTCCCTTGGCAGCGTCTCCGATAAGACGTTCAGTATCTATAAATTATACATAAATATGGTATAAGGGGCTTTACCTAGGAATAAGAGATAGTAAACTGTAAAGTCGTATACACTTTCCTTTTGGTGTTCAAAAAGTTGTCTTAAAAGCTCCATAAAACCCCGTGTCTGCGCCGTAAGTTATTCAAGGTTAAATGTCACAAATAATTTTTTTGCGATTATCTTGGTTTTATAGCTCCGGTAATGTTAACATTTATTATAAAATTTGCGAAAAATTTTGTTTTAAAATTTTTTTCATATGCCCAACCGTTTTTGAGATAGAGGGCAGGGAGTCCGCAGCGTTTAGACATACTCACTGTAATGCAAGGTTGACCGTGAATCTAAGTTAATAATACCTTGTATAAAGTTATTAAATAATTAAAATATTATTAGCAAAAAATAATTTGTATTTTTTATTGGTTAAAACATTATATTTAATAGCATTTTGCATATATCTAATATATTTACTTAATACTTACCTACTTTGTGTAATTAAAACCTTATTATATATTATATTTATTGTATATCCTAATTTTAGAAATAATTTATTTAAAGTAGATTTTAAGAAGAAGTAAAACTGGTAAATATATTGTAATTTTATCTTTATCTAAGAAGCTTACAATTTGAACTGAAATAAAGTGAAAACATAAATTTTTAATTATTTAAAGATCAAAAGTATTAATTTTCTTCTTCTTCATCGTTGTCATCTTTCGTGCATTCGAAAATCCCTTTTTTATTGTTATCATCTTTGTTGTCCTGATTCGTTGTGTCCAGGCCTGCGAGAATTTCCAAGTCAAATGCACTATCTTCCTCAAAATGGCTTTGTAAGGAAACACCATTGAGGCAAGCTTGTTCATGACACTAGCCACAAGCTAAAGTGCATTGCACCCAATTTTCTGGACCCACAGCATACACCCAAGGAAGTTTAAAGGTGTATGGAAGCCCAATGCTATGGCCCATTCGATCAAAAAATGTCCAGCCCAGTATGAAAATAACTTGTCAGAGTTGGCCCCGCCGATTTTGCGCAATAACGAAATTTCACGAAATAATTTAATGTGCTGCCTACTTACACACTGATAAATCAGTGTGTAGTTAGGCAACACATTATACTTTTATGGAAGCCGTATTAGTTTCGATTGTTTTGCTTTGTGTGATTATATTTTGTGGTTGCAGAAGTTTTTTGGATTGATAAAAACCTTCTTATTTTAGTGATTAGTGTTTATTAAATTGTGACTATAATTTTGTGTTTATTGTTTGTTACTTATAATATCGTAACAAAATGACTAGAGGTTGTATGGTTTTGTCTTGCAAATCTAAGGGTAACATACCCGGCATTTTTACTTTAAGTTAGTATGTCTTTTATTTAAATTAGGTGCTTCTTATGAGACGTAACGTTAGGTAACCGAAAAAATAAAAATATATCAATTATGAATAATAGAAAATGAAAATTTCATAAGAAATAGCAGTAAGAAAAGTAAGGCAATCTTAAATATCTTTTATATGATTTCCACAATGTTTGTGTATTTCTGTGGATTATTAAAAAGAAATAAGGTTTACATTTAGGTACTTTTATTTCATTTAATAATTTAGTACATTCTTTTAAAGGATCAAAATGATTAATTACTGGACAGACCAGGCAAATTTTAATATATACAGGTCCCTCTAATTAAATAAAAGAAAGTACAATATTATGTTAAAGTTCCTTTTTGCTTTTTCTGTATTTCTTTAAAAAGAAATTAGATTTTTGGTTTCTTAAACTTACATTATCAACTTTTTAAGTTCGACATACTGTAGACAATAATATTTAACGGTTACTGTTACAATGGATACCTAGGTACCAAAGGTTACTAAACATTAACCACTGTTATTCTGTCTCATGAATGTTTATTATTATGCCTAAAAAGCAGTTATAAAAATTTTCACTTTTTAATGTACAACCACAATCTTAGGATTAGATTAAACTCATTTACACTATCTTGCCCTTCTTTTATCACAAAATTGGTGATAAGTACATGAAACTATCATACAATGTTTGAAATTTATTTTTAAAAAATCGTTTTTTATTTATTTACAAAGATGTTTGGTAAAAATACAAAACTCCCAAAAATATCGACCATTTAAATAGAAGGCTGTAAAGTGGCGCCATCTATTCTTTCCATATTATATCAGATGATATAAAATCCAATATTACACAATAATTTTAAATATTCTATGGTAGTATCGTTTAATAACCAACAATTTTGTGCAAAAAATAAAAAAAAAACAGTGGATGCTTGAATTTGACATTTGATGATGTCAACTTTATAGATAGTAACAAAGAATTATGGAAGTCTGGCTCTGACCTACTATTCATTGCGCAAACTCCGCGGGGCCAAACCCCCGATTCCCGCTGCCCTGCACGCCTGGACAATTTTATTCTACAGTATTGTGCTTCCATACACCTTTAAACTTCCTTGCATACACCACATCCATACTTACAATCACAAAATAGTGTATTAGGTAATTTTTCATGAGCCGGTGGTAATTTGTTATTGGCTCTAGGAGTTTATTTTGCAGCACCTTACCCCATTCCTGGGGTTTTAAATCATGCTCTTACATTTTTAAAACTTGTAATTAACACGAGTTATATGCTGATAAACTGCTGCACTTGTCGGTGGAAGATTGAACAATTGAACCGGTTTATAAACTTTGTAGACTTTATGAACTGAGTATATCGAAGATGATTGACATTAAACGACGACGTAAAAGGATGCATAAAAGTTGCACTACGTGTTGCGTTGTTATACTGGCCAACTCATCTGAGCAGAAGCCGTGAAAATACCTATAGAAGAGCGACAGATCCCCTACAGTTCGTCGGTGGGCAAGAAGAGGGAGCCTTTCTGTGAGCGTTGGATCATTAATAAGACGAACGGCTCTTTTTTGAATGGGGTCCAGAATGCTAAGTGTTGTAGGGGTCGCCATTCCCCAGACATGAGAACAATATTCTAAAGAGGGTCTAATTTGGGATACATACAGAGTGTACAGATTGAAAGAGGAGAAATAGAGAAAGGTACAGTGCAATTTTCCATATACTAATATATTTAGTCGTTTTATTTCTAATTAAAATCTACCTAAAATAAATAAATAAAAAATTAGGATATACGATAAGTATTTTATCCAATGAGTCTTTAATTACACAAAGTAGGAAAGTAATATTAAATGAATATATTAGATATATGCAACATGTTATGAAATGTAATGTAATTACTAATAAATGACACAAATTTATTATTTATTATTAATAATATTTCAATGACTAAATAACTTTATACAAGATATTACTCACTGAAATTGACGATTGACCTTGCTTTACAGTGAGTATGGCTGAACGCTGCCATCTATCTTAAAAACGGTTGGGCGTATATAAAAATTAAAAAAAAATGTTGTAAATATTATGCTCTACAATTTTTAATAATAAATGTTAACATTGCTAGAGCTTTAAAAACCGAAATAATCGCAAAAAACTGATTTTTGTGACCTTTAACCTTGAATAACTTACGGCGCAGACACGGGATTTTATGGGACTTTTGAGACAACTTTTAGAACACCAAAAGAAAGGTGTATACGAGTTTACAGCTTACTATCTCTTATTTCGAAGTTGGCCCCTTTTATGCTTAAGTGACTGGACTATGTATTTTTTCTGGGTGGTTACCAGCAATAAGATAATATATAAGAAAGGTATTCTAATCCTGCAATGCATCATGGGAAATGTGTCAAGCGGTGGCGCCGCCACGAGTGTGTCTTGCACACTAAAGTATTTTTATCCCAATTTTCGCAATAGTAAAAATAAGGATGAAAATATTTAGTGGCAAGATTTCGTGGCGGCGCCACCGCTGCATTTCGAGCATTGCGATTAGAATACCTTTCTTATATATTATCTTACCCAGCAACACTTTGGACATTTCGATTCAGTCAAGAAACCATTAAATATAGCCTTTTCATCATGTGACAAGCGCAAGCGCAGTCGCCATGTTGAAATAGCGACAATTCAAAAGTTTTGTACTGTTTTGATTGACAATGGCTGGGAATGCAGTATTATCTCCCAATTAAATCATTTACTGGAAAAAATCGTTGATGGTGCTTCACTGATTTATAATTCAGTTGAAGCCCATAATTGTACGCAATTAAAAGGTAGCTTAAATGTCATGGACGTCTTTAAAAAGGAAAAAGAAGTGAGCTGATTGAGAGGTTAGGCATCATTACTTCTTTCTTCAACTAAATTTTCATCTAAAATAAAAAATATTTATATCTAATATAATAAATAAATTAAACATTTCTTAAACTTATAAAATACAAATTCAGAAAAATAAAATATTTCAAAATCTATTTACAAAACTTAACATAAATCGAAAAAAAAACAAATTTAGTATTCAAAACATCTGTATTCAAAAATTATTGGGCAAACAGACTACTTTAAAAAAGCGTTTACAAAAAACAGTACGAAAAAAAGCTGTACTGCACTATAACGCACAAAAAAATGTTAAAAGGACTTTAAAAAATCAGTAAAAAAGGAAAAAGAAAAGCGTTGACATTCTTTTTTTCGTAAAATTTGAAATCGAGGCTATAAAGTTATTTAAAAAAATTATTCTTATGTAGTTAAACTGAAAAGCCCATAATTTGTGCATTTCCCTCATCATTTGCAATAAACAACGCCGTTTTTCCGCCAACAAAGTATTGGTTCCTAGGTAATTCCAAGGTAATTTGTTGGAACATAAAATGCCATTTTAAAAGAAAATTATAAAAATTGTGAAGAAATAAATTTTATCATGACGAACGAAAAAGTGACAAGTGAAAGGTTAAAGTAATATTTGACTTTGAAAGTTATCATAATGACTGTAAATTTTATAGACGGAAATACAGGACCGTTGGTAGGCATTTGTTTGCACGACCAACTTTAGAAAAATGTAGGTCAAATTACGAAAGACAATGTATTACGATTTGTTTATTAAAGGATTGACAATTTCTCCTGCGGTAGATAATACGTGATAAAAAGGAAGCGTCTGAACGCAGTAGATTTTGTTGGGAGTAGGGGGGGTAATATCTCTTGTTTTTTTGAGCCATCGTGTCGACGTTGTTTGTATTAGTTTGCAGTTTAGAAACACCATTGAAACTTTGCTTCTGATTAGTTCCGGTTAGTAATAATTTTGCAAAATATCTGTATTTTCCTAGAAATTATTTGCATAAGAAAATTGTTAAATGAAAAAAGATTAGCTGGCCATGCTTTTTAGAAAAACATAGTCAAAAAAGTTACTGGCTGAAAAAATCGGTAAGTTTACTCTATCAATCGTGTCGTTCATTGTTACTTCAGAAGCTACTGTATTGTATATTTTTGATTAAATATTATTTTGCTTTTAACTTTGTTTCATTCGCGCAATTGTCTTACCAAATACCATTCATACTTAGATTTTAAGCCAGATTTTTTGGTTGGTTTTGAAACTTTAAAAATTTAACTCGCTTCTCAAAATGATTATGCCTGCCAAATATGACCATTTATGGTATTAGCCATAATAAATTTCACTAATTGACTAGTTTTTTAAGTTTAAAATTTTTATTTCTATATATTCAATATTTCCAGTATATCCTTATATTTCCAAAGTTTCCTAATATATTTCCGGAACTATTTCCAAATAGTTTTCCGAAAATTTTTTATCACTAGATTACTACTTATAACGCACCTCAAATACTGGTAAAATAATTAAATTAAAAACGTCATATAACTAAAAGGTTGTAGATAATAGTTATTTACATAACAAGGGAGGAAAGTGTCTCTTTTCCTTCCGCTGATAATTTGATGCACGACGCCAAGCGGAGGGCATTAAAATCCAAGGGAGAATATGCACTTTACTCTAGATAAATGTATATAGTTTTTCTTTACTACTTTTCATTCAAATTTTTAAAAATTATCTTTAAAGGTTTTCTATTATTAAATTGTGGTTTTGATTGGTTTGGATAAATTAATTGGCATGCTCGGCTCAAACAGGAAGGTAAAAATTTAACTCCCTAGGGAGGTAAAGTGCTACTTTTTACCCTAATTTATGGTTGAAAATGGTATTTTTTGTGAAAAAAAATATTTTATGCAAGAAGGTATTCTGGTATCATTTTTTTTTGCATATTTCCATAGCAAAACCCTTTTATAAAATATCCCTAAGCGGATTTTTTCGAACTTTAAATTGTGACGCGCCAATTTTAGATTTTTTAGAATTGGTTAGAAAATTAAATGAGAGAGCTCTACCAAATACAAATAAATGAAGTGGAAGAAGGCACATTGTTGATTGCTGATTAAGAAAAAGAATACCATGCCATTAAACGACTTAGACTGCGCGAAACTTGACCTCAAACTTTAAACGCGTTTTTCCCAAAACTATTTTTTTCAAAACGGTGTGCATGATATCTTATGTTCTACTTAATCGATTCACTTAACACGTTGAGTGCCACGGCGAAATCACGTTAACGGCTCTGAGAACCCGGCTCCAACTTTTGGGTTATATACATTTTTTTTCAGTGTTAAATGCATTTGTTTGGCCTTGTTAACATACTCTGACAATTTTTAAGATCACCAGTGGCTGTCCAGTAAACTGGACATTGGACTATATACATGATTTTACCGCAAATGTCCCGCTGTCCAGTTAACTGGACATGTAAATATTTTTTTAAAAACTACAAATAAGAATGATTTGTTCATTTGCTTTATTCAAAATTAAAAAAAAATAAAAACATGTTTAGTAAAATACAGTAAATTAATAGTTCAAAGAGATTTTGCATGCCAATTTTTGAAACAGGGATATACACATAGACCTGATTAATCTGGACAAACTGGATAGAAATATCTAGTTTTCCTTTGAACTTTTGTTGCCGTACATTGACGGCATCTCTTTATTGTGGTTTTTTCTTTTTCTGTAGGGGCATTTGGCTCTAGAAAGTGGAATTTATCTGTAGTTTCAACCTCATTTTCCACTTGCAAAATATCTGACTGATCCAGGAGTTTCATAATAACCTTTTCTCGAAAGTCTAAGAGTCTCATATTTTTGTTTTGGTGAAGATTATATATATAACAAGCATCCCATATACACAAATCAATTAAATGAAAAAATATTTTGCGATACCATCTAACGGTCTTACGAGAAGTAGAGTAGTATGCCATCATTTGATCTGATCGGTCAATTCCCGACATATGCTTGTTGTAGTCGATAATGCTAGCAGGTTTTATTTTCTTATTATTAGCTCTCTTGTCTTGAATTTCAACCATCAAATGTTTGTGGACAGTACTAATCATCCTAACATACCTTTTGTCTTTCCAGTTTGTAAGTAAAACCGGCCCCTTTCTCTTCCAAACCGCTTCACCCTTTTTCAGTTTTGCTTTCATAGTTTCCTTATGGTTTCCCTATCTATTTTCACGAAGAGTTCCTACTAAACCTGTTTTTTTTTGTATGTAAAAATTCAGCCAACGACCCACTGGTGTAAAAATTATCGAGGTATATTGTGTGACCTTTTTCTAAGTAATCTTTTACTAATTCCTTTACCACACTTTCAGCATGTGTAGAATCTTGTGAAAATAATGTTCCCTTTCCGGTGTAAACAATAATGTTAAGAACGAACCCATCATCTGTAGTAAGTTCATACAACTTTATGCCATATTTATGGCTGTTATTCGATATCGATTGTCGAAATGGAGGGCATTAAAATCCAAGGGAGAATATGCACTTTACTCTAGATAAATGTATATAGTTTTTCTTTACTACTTTTCATTCAAATTTTTAAAAATTATCTTTAAAGGTTTTCTATTATTAAATTGTGGTTTTGATTGGTTTGGATAAATTAATTGGCATGCTCGGCTCAAACAGGAAGGTAAAAATTTAACTCCCTAGGGAGGTAAAGTGCTACTTTTTACCCTAATTTATGGTTGAAAATGGTATTTTTTGTGAAAAAAATATTTTATGCAAGAAGGTATTCTGGTATCATTTTTTTTTGCATATTTCCATAGCAAAACCCTTTTATAAAATATCCCTAAGCGGATTTTTTCGAACTTTAAATTGTGACGCGCCAATAATGTTAAGAACGAACCCATCATCTGTAGTAAGTTCATACAACTTTATGCCATATTTATGGCTGTTATTCGATATCTATTGTCGAAATGACAATATGACCTTCCAGCCAATCATGGCTTCATCAATCGATAAGTTTTTTCCAGGACTAAAGATTTGTTTTATATTCTGTAGTATTTTTTCTAAAATAGGCCGAATTTTGAACAATTTGTCATTCTCATCGATCGTGGCGTGATCTACAAATCTAAAGTTGTTTAGAATTATTTGAAACCGATTCCTGGACATCGTTTTTCTAAATAGGTTAAAGTACAAAGGATGACGACTCCATTGCTTGGCTAAAAGAGGAAATTTAACAGTACCAGATAGGCAACACAAGCCGATGCATTTTCGCATTTCGTCGATGGAAATATCTTTCCACTTTTTGTCTCTCCTTGACCTTGTCTTTTTGGAAGCAAATACTGTATTTGCTCGTTTATTAGTTTCATTCGTAATTTGTTCGAAAATATCCTTGTCAAAAAAAGCATAAAGTAATCTATTGGACTTGGATTAGGCGGAATGACACTAACATTAATTTCCTTTACGCCAGTAAAAGGAAACACCATTGGTTCTTCTTCTATGTCCGTCCATTCTTCTTCATCACTTGGGTCTGCTTCTGTACTGGTCGGAACTTCAGGTAAAATGATAACTGATGTATCGTCATCACTTGGGCCATTAGATTCTGCATCTTCTGTAGAGTCAGAGTTGGAACTACTTGTTTCCCTATCAGGGT
Source organism: Listronotus oregonensis (assembly GCA_019359885.1). NCBI lineage: Eukaryota > Metazoa > Arthropoda > Insecta > Coleoptera > Curculionidae > Listronotus > Listronotus oregonensis. The sequence goes on from JAHBCN010015428.1 coordinate 14,175, forward strand.
TAAAGGAACCGTCTATATCGTCATCGCTTGAGAAATCGAAATCACTTTTCTCTGAGTCGATCAAACATGCTTCTAATTCAGCCTGGGTCAGCGGTCTTTTGCTGTCAATGTTTCTCTTTTGTTTTCGGAGACCACTGCAACCAGATAAAAACAAAACTGAAATTTGGGAAATAATAATAAAGTGTCTAACTTGATTGTAAAACTCTAAGGCCGTACTCAATGGGGCTTAGCAATTTTTAGCCCTTGTAAGCGATGATCCTTTACTTTTTCTTCACAAACAAGGAAAAAAGAAAGGTTTAACATGTACGTCTTAGCTTACTCTCAAGCGCCAATCAACGCGAAGCCGCGTTGAACAAGGCCAATATTTAGCAACTATATAATAAAATAACAAGTACAAGTAACAAACGTACAAAACAGCTAATTACCTACTAACAATAATAGCGGCCTTACCTTGGAGTTGCATCATTATCATTAATAGACATTTTGAAAACACCACAATAAACTTCCAAAAGTTTATAATCCAAACACCATAACACCAAAACCAAATGTACACACGTGCTTTCATGTAACGCTGCACATTACCTAACGATACGCGCCATTATATCGAGCAAAATTATTCGCCACTGGTACTGCATGTTGCTACATCGTGCCCGATATTACGACTAAAATCGTACAACTGTTGTTATATTCTTTAACTATCCCGCACTAGATAGAACCAACCCATTCCCGTAGCCCGAAAATAAATGAATATTTGTTAACTGGACGCGGGCTATATGTAAAGAACTGGTATGTCCAGTATACTGGACGGTGGCACTGGAAGGACTGGAATCCTGCACACCAGAACACGCCATTTTTCTGCAGTTTGTTGCATTTTTACATTATAAATGTTTATACTCTAAAATATCAATAAATAAATAGTAACTAATATATGGATGGTAAAAATATTTATTGTTTTTTAATAGCGTCCAAAAAAACTACCAAAATACCAGAATACTCTTTTTAAAAACAAAAAATGGCAAATCCTCGCAATTTTTTCGTCCTGCATCGACTTGCATAAAAATTTGGAATTGGGCCCATCTTACCCTCAACTTCAAATTCTAAAGTTATAAAATAACATTTTAAACCTTAAGTTGGGTACAATTTGGTTTGAATTAGTTAAATAATGATTGTTTTATGTTTTGAAATACAATTTTAAAATATTTCAACCCTTAAAAATCAACCTTTAGCTTAAAGCTTAAAGTAAAAAACAAAATATTTGCCCTAAAAAATGATAAATTTTTCATAATGATTTAATATAAGAATGATGTTGCTTAAAATATGTACAAATTTTCTTTTGCAACCTTCATAAATCAACCCGTTATTACTTAATTAAAAAAAAAGATTTACCCCGAAAAAATTTAAAGGCCAACAGAGTTATTAATTAAAAATGTTACTGCCTAAAATATTACCAATTTCATTATTTAGCAAATGTTCAATCCCTAAAAACCATCCCTTACAACATTGCAATTCTTATAATGTCTCTCGGCATAAATAGATTTTGATCCTTGGGCTATTCCCTACCTTCTTTGAAAGTTTCAAGTAAATCCAGCGAGGACGAAAAAATTTCGAGCCAAAATGCTTCATTTCCTGTACTATACAGGGATGCGCAAAAGTCCGGAATGAAATTAATATCTTTTTAACCAGTAACTTAGGAAAAAACGCTGAAACACGTCAATTGATTTTAAATTGTACGCATTTTTTGGCAATAAAATGAATTTTTTTTTCAACCCCTTAGCTGCAACCCTCCCCAACTTTTTTTTTTCAAATGCAAACCTAAATCTGACCATACCCTTTCTTTTTTTTTAACTTATGTGGTTACCAGGAAATGAGAAAAAACTCTTTTAAAAACAAAAAAGTTAGAAATACCTACTTAGTGCTATCTACGGGTGAATTAACGTTGCAAATAAACAAATAAAGTGGCATTCAGCATTGATGATGTACACTGCTCAACAATTGCTAAGGATCATCAGTACCTAGTTTCTAAATGTTTACAAATTTTAAGAACAGACCAACCTGGGCAGGCAGCACAACAAATTTTATTGATTATGTGTAAAACTGATAACGTAATCTAGCATCAACATTTTTTGGAATTTATTTTTTCAGAAAAAAATTACACATAAAATTAGTTATAATCCCAAGCAATTGTTGAGCAGTGTACTTCAAAAAGAGAAAAAGGTTGTTAAATTTTTGTACCAAATTTAATGCCCTGATAAGAAAATTTTTTTTTACTCAGTTTTAAAATTGTGGCATTTCTGGGTAAAATTGAAATCTGTTTAGTTTATTAATTGTGTACCTTTAAAGTGTTCTTTTTTAATTTGCCAAACAAAAATGGTATTGTCAGAGAGGCAGCGTATCGAAGTCTTGATATTGTTGGGATGTGGGGATGAAATGCGGAGTCAAAGTGAAGTGTGTACTTTATTTAATGCAAAATATCCGGAAAATCACATTTCCCAGGCTCTTGTGAGTAAGATCTTACACAAATTTGAAGAACATGGCACAGTGAAGGACTTGCCCAGAAGTGGCCGGCCACATGTTTTAGACGAAGATCAAAATTTGGACATTGCCGTATCTCTGCAGGAAGATCCACATTTGTCAACGGTTTCATTAGCTCAAAACAATCCTGCGTCTAGACGTACGATTGGGAGGTTTTTAGAAACAGAAAAATACCACCCATATAAGGTATATCTTGTCCAAGAGCTCTTGGAAGATGACTATGACAGGCGTTTGCAATTTTGTGAGGAAATAATGAGGCGATGTGACGAGAATAATGGGTTTCCACTGAACATACTCTTTTCGGACGAAGCTACTTTTTTATTTAAATGGAGTACTTAACAGGCACAATTATCGATTCTGGAGTCAGGAAAACCCACACTGGATATGCGAAGCTCATACGCAGCGTCCTCAGAAAGTAAATGTATGGGCAGGCATCATCAACAACAGAATATTAGGGCCATACTTTTTGAGGAAACCTACAGCTGCCGCTACTTAGACTTTCGCTTTGAATTAGTGCCTGCTTTAGCTGTTATGTTTCCCAATGAAGCAGATCCAGATATCCCCACTGAAACACTTTGGTTCCAACAGCACGGCGCTCCCCCACATTTTGGTATTAACGTCAGAGAATATTTCGATGAAATATTTGCAGGACACTGGATTGGACGACGTGGTACAATTGAATGGCCGCCACGATCCCCAGACTTAACGCCATTAGATTATTTTTTTGGGGGATATCTGAAAGAAAAGGTTTATCAAAATAGGCCCGCTAATATTAAAGATCTAAAAAACAGAATTACAGTGGAATCACATAACATACCGGCTGAGGCCATTCGGAATTCCGTAGACGGGTTTTACCATTGCCTAGAAGCCTGCCAAGTAGAGGGTGGAGGACATTTTCAGCATCTGTTACGTTAATTCACCCGTAGATAGCCCTAAGTAGGTATTTCTAACTTTTTTGTTTTTTAAAAAAGTTTTTTCTCATTTCCTGGTCACCACATAAGTTAAAAAAAAAGGAAAGGGTATGGTCAGATTCCATTTTTTACGAGCTTTTCAATGAGCCCATACACGACATAGGTTTGCATTTGAAAAAAAAAAGTTGGGGAGGGTTGCAGCTAAGGGGTTTAAAAAATATTTCATTTTATTGCCAAAAAATGCGTACAATTTAAAATCAATTGACGTGTTTCAGCGTTTTTTCCCTAAGTTACTGGTTAAAAAGATATTAATTTTATTCCGGACTTTTGCGCATCCCTGTATAATAATTTATTCTAACAAAAATAAACAGACATTTTATCTCGTACAATAGAGACCTTTTTTATAGCAAGATTTTAGCCAAACAGGTCGGGTTTAATTTCGCTCTGGATCCCTAAAGGGAGATAAATTCGTGTACGGTACGAGTCCCTGGGGAGTCAACTGCCCCATAAACTTTACCAAAATCGCATCAAAAACCCACAATAACCGTTTTGGCCTTTATGGCTTTTTAGCAAAAACACCGTTTCGTGTATTTAGCTGTTTCGCAATGGTGACTTATAAATACAGTTATATTAAGTATGTAGATTTTAAGGTAGTTACTTGTAAAACGGTTTTTCCTAAGAATCAAATAAAATTGAAATATAGGGTTTATATAAGTGTCTTTTATCTAATTAAAAAAAAGATTTTTTGTCGTATGTGAAGCGAGGTATTAACAATCAAATTGTCATTATAAACATTGTCGATATCTGTCAAGTGTGAAACCCATACATTCGTTTCAGAATATCTTAAAACGATTTCTACGATATTTTTTAAAACTTATGCAATATAATTCAAAGTATTAGAAAATTTAAAAACAATCCAAATTTTTTGACCGTTTTGTTATAAAGATATTGATTTTTGAAAGTTTACTGTGTCTGGTTGTTATTAAAAAATAGTGTACACTATTTTATTCTTTTTTACGCAATCGCCTTTATAAAAGGCATATTTTAGGACTAGGTGAGTCCAAAAAGTGTAATATAGTGTAATTTTGGGCCCCCCAATCCAAGATAAGTTTAAGGTCAACTAGGCATTGAGACCTATATTCCCCACACAAAAAAGAACCCCATAACTTCAAATCACAAACCGTGGTTTTGTATATTCTGTGACAAAGCCAGACTTTTAAAAATTCAAGCCCACAAAAAGTTTCTTCAAAACCCCAGTCCCGAAAACCGACAGGCTAGCATCGAAGACCATCTCGGAATCAAAAGACCATTTTAACAATCGGATAAAAGATAAAGTTCTCTCTTGCTCAAATGGCAGTAAAACTTTCTGGTCCTTTGTCAAAAATATTAGTCAAAACTTTTGCACTAATTTTTTTCCACCCCTTATCTCTGAAGATGGAATTGTCTCTACCTCCAATGAAAAAGCCGAATTATTTGCCAAACAATTTGCTGCCAATTCTACGCTTGATCCTCCTATTAATCTTCCTCTTTCAACAGTTGTCCCTGTTTCTCATAAAATGTCCGATATAATTTTTAAAGTCAAACAGATCAAGCGTATTCTTTCTTCTCTTAATACTTAAAAATAGTCTGGGCTGGATGGCATACCAGCAATCGTCTTAAAAAAATGTGCTCCCGAGCTTGCACCCATCTTAACTCGCCTCTTTTGAATCTCTTACGACACGGGCATTTTTCCGGAGAGTTGGAAAGCTGAAAGTGTGCAACCTGTCCCCAAAAAAGGATCCAAAACTCTCCCTTCTAACGATAGACTTATATCTCTTCTTTCAGTTGTTTGCAAAGTAATGGAAAAATTCATTAATTCCCAAATCTTAAAGTATCTTAAAAAACATAAGATCTTACATGATAGACAGTATGGATTCCGTCACAGTAGATCCACAGCTGATCCTCTTTTCTTTGTCCCACACAACTGGAACAAGTCCCTTGAGTTGCTTGGAGAAACCCAGATTGTTGCTTTTGACATATCCAAAGCTTTCGATCAGGTCTGGCATAATGGGCTTTCTAACAAACTTCCTTCTTACGGTCTTCCACCTAAGCTTTGCTCTTGACTTTCCAGTTTCCTTTCTAATTGACGTATATCAGTTAGGGTAGATGGTCATTCTTCCAGCTTCTACCAAATTAATGCTGGGGCCAGTGTCCCATGCTGTTTCTTCTACACATTAACGATCTTCTCTCTTCCACAATCAATCCCATTCATAGTTTTGCTGACAATGGTACCCTCCACTCTAGTATTCAATTTCTTAAGCCCCCATGTTTATCTGATTTGGAAAACAAGTGCAGGTCAATGCAGATATCTCTTTCACAAGACCTTAAATTTATCTTGGATTGGGGTGTCAAAAATCTTGTTCAGTTTAATGCCTTAAAAACACAGTGACGTTTGCTGTCGCGAAAAAAGTCTGCCAATGCTCATCCCTTACATATGAGCGGCCAAGTTCTGCAGAACAAAGAGTCGTTTAATCTTGTCGTCGTTAATTTAAAGAATAACCTCAACTGGCACAAGCATATAACATCCATAGCCTCGGCAGCTTCAAAAAAGCTTTGATTTCTCTTCCGAGCCAGAAAATATTTCTCTTTTTCCAATCTGTACACTCCTTATGTATCCCAAATCAGACCCTCTTTAGAATATTGTTCTCATGTCTGGGGAATGGCGTCCCCTACAACACTTAGCATTCTGGACTCCACTCAAAGAAGAGCCGTTCGTCTTATTAATGACCCAACGCTCACAGAAAGGCTTCCTCTTCTTGCCCACCGTCGAGCTGTAGGGGATCTGTCGCTCTTCTATAGGTATTTTTACGGCTTCTGCTCAGAGGAATTGGCCAGTATAAGTCCTTATCTGGCAGCTACCAACAGAGCAACACGTAGTGCAACTTTTACGCATCCTTTTACAGTTCAGTTAGAGAGGCCCCGAACCCGCTTTCTTTGTTCCTTCATCCCTAGAGTGTCAAAACTATGGAATCTGCTGCCCGCAGAAGTTTTTTCTTTTCCCCCCAATATCCAAATATTTAAGTCCCGTATGAACAAACTCCCTCTCCCCACACTTAAGACACCCACGGTACGTTAGTACTTATGCATCAGCCTTCGTGGACTGTCCCAAGATAAAAAAATAGGTTTTTTAAGGTCTTGCGAGAGAAACATCCGCATTGACCTACGCTTGGTTTTCAAATCAGGCTTATTAACTCACTTCAGAAATTTAATAATAGAGTGAAGTCAGCAAAACTATAAATGGGATTGATCGTCGAAGGGACAAGATCGTTAATGTGTAGAAGAAACAGCGTGGGTGCCAACAGTGAGCCCCGCGGCACCCCAGCATTAATTTGGCAGAAGCCGGAAGAATGACCATCTACAATAACTGATATACGTCGATTAAAAGAAAACTGGAAAGCCAAGAGCAAAGCTTAGGTAGAAGACCGTAAAAGAAAGTTTTTTAAACACCC
>JAHBCN010015429.1:0-21158 GCA_019359885.1 Listronotus oregonensis
TATTTTCATACAAAAGAAAATAATAGAATTTGACACAAATTCCACCATGAAATTGGCATTTTAACGAAACGAAATTATCCGATCAAAAATCTTTAAACCTACAACTTTGTACTTTAATTTTTTAAAATTTCCCGGAAAAAATCCTTGTACTCCCTGTTTTTGTTGGTTGGTATTTCATACTCCCCAAATACCCCGGTATGTGGGGAGAGGTCGCAAATATTAAGCTCCGCCAAGGGTGCGGCGATACCTAGATTCGGCCCTGCCTACCATTGCATATGAGTTTGGGTCCATTCTGATTTTTCTAGAATATTAAATAAAAAGCGGTCAAAGTTTATTTTTGACAATATTTTGAGAGTATCTCATTAATTTATTAATTTTTTTTTAAAAACTGATTTGTTATTAACATTTGTTTTTTATAATGAGACCTTAGCAAGTGTTCAATGATCCCCGAAAATTTCTTTCACCATCTTTCTTGCGTTTTGATAGAAAATTGTTTTGCCCATCTGCATTTTTTAGCCGTTCCCGAGTTTTAGAAATTCTGTATTACGAAAAAAAATGGTGGGGACCATTTTTGTTCGAGGTGATCTTCATTTTTTGTCTGAACAAAAATTCTCTAATTTGCATATTTTGGCAGATATTTTTGGGACTTTGGAGGGCCATTTTCGGCGGGTTCCCACGTCGCGTCGGAATCGTGATAAACTTTTTCTCGCTTGAAAGCATCCGCGAAGACCTAAGAATTGCGTTACAAAAGAAAACTGTACAGATTTATTTACATCTTTGGGTACTTTCAGGTTTTCAGTTACGGACTATTGGTCTTTTCAAAAACATAGAAAGCTCATTCTTAAAAGGTCTAATTTAAAAAGCAGTTTAATATCCATCTCATGGTACAAATCTGTTTATTAAAAATTGTATATTTTTTTCCTATTTTATATTGCTCATTATTTTTCAAATTGCAATTCAAATAAAGTCAATCTAAAAAGACTCAATAATACCTATTTCTCTATAAATTTGTTTAATAAAAATCGTTTATATCTTCTTTATATTTTATGTTATCTTAACCATGCTTATCATTTTTATAAATTGCATTATTTATTTTGTCAGAGAAAATTTATTAATTTAAAATCAGATTGACAAACCCAAAGGCGATCAATTTTTGTATGTTCAAGTGTTTAAAACTTTTTTACAATAATATTGACTGGCTTCCTTATTATTGTCATTTTTAATTTAAAAACTGTTTATATTCTTTCTCGAGACAGTCAATCTAAAAAGACTCAATAATACCTATTTCTATTTTCATAACTTCGTCTCGTCGCACCACGGCATGCCGCAACCAAAAAGACAAAACAAATGATATCGCATGTCGATGGTGAATTGTTTTCTTCTGGCATTGGTTATCGAATCACTCAATCTAAATAACCCTCCGCCGGTCTGTAATTCAAAACGATTGAATAGCGACGCGATGCTCATTTATTTGTCTTTGGGCATTGTCTGGGTGAGGTTTTCACAATAAAGCCCTGTTGTGTTATCATCGAAAAGAGTCTAATAATTACTTTTATTGTTCACGAAATGTGCAATAAATGAAATTATTAATCATTATTTTTTAAACGTTTTCTACAGGGTGGGCTGTGTATTTGTGAACGTTTAAAAATATTTAACAAAATAAAGCATATAGGTGATTTTAAAAATTACAACCCAACCTCGTCCCGATTTTGGCATTCTTCTGAACGAGCACGAAAATTTTTAATGGCTGTTCAGAAAAGGGACTTTGAGATTTAGAATTTATTTATAGAATTTATTTATTCAACGTCTAACAGGCATCCATTTAGACATTTTACATTATGTTTAACAATTATTAAGTAAACAAACAACAAATAATGAATAAAATACAACTAAGCTCTCATTATTAGTCATTAAATTATTAAATAATAAAGTCCTAATCACTTTCGAATATTGTGCGGCACTTATTTGAAATATATCTAGTTTATTAGAAAGTTTGTTGTATTGGCTGCACATTGTGTAGATGGGCGATCTTCTTATCTGGTTGTTGGCAGTCCTCGCAAGATAAAATAAAGAATTGGATCTTGGGTTCTTATTTAGAAAGTTCAACTTACTTTTAAGTTCCTCGCAGTCCACCTCATTTCTACACAACTTAAATAAAAACTTCAGTGCAAGGTAGGACCTTCTTTGTTTCAGAGATAACATCATGTCTTCCCTAATTTTTATTTTTAATTAAAGCGGTGTCTCTGGTTTATGATTATAAACACGATTCTTCAAATAGCCTCATAAAAAAAAATCTACCGGCATCAAATCGGGACCTCTGGGTGGCCAAAGAACGTCGCGTCTCTTAGAAATCAGCTTTTCGGGAAAATCTCTCTTAACTACCGGCTGGGACTCGTAGAAAATTTGGCAAGTGGCTCCATCTTGCTGCAACCACGTATTTCCATAGAAACTAGAAAATTTTTGTAGCTGTAGTGTCAGACAATTACGTAACATTCTTATATAAATTTACTCAGTAGAGTTGACAGTGACCGTACTGCCGGGAAGATCTTTGAAAAAATGGGACCCAATGATTACTCTACCTGAAATTGTTGTCCACACAGTTAACTTGGGCGAATGAGATGAAGAATGAAGAGGTACTTTATGTTATCTTTGGGATTGTCGCTGCAGTTTTGTTTATTATGTGGCCGTTAAGATAAAAGTGGGCTTTTTTAAGTAAAAATCTTTTAAGCAAAAAGCGTGCTACTGTTTCGCGACCTTTCCATGGTGACTAAATTTCCAAGAAACGAGCTAGCGACAAGACACTTCCCCCAAATCCCAAAAAGCACCAAACATTGTGAAAACAAAGTTGTCTTGTAAGTTTGAAATAGCAGTAACAAATCTATGACTTTTAATGTCGCCTCTGCCAAATTAAAAGTAATGTCAATCGAACATGGATTCAGCACGTGAAAGCTTGGAAAAATCGAAAAATTTTAAGTTATTGAAACCAGCTAGGCAAATTTATTGCCGCAGAAAGAATATGATCTATTTATATTAGGTCTATTTCTTATTTAGAAATAGTGTACACTATTTTACACTTTTTTTTACCTCAGCACTCTTATCGAAGGCATAGTTTAAAGAATATGTATATTCTTTAAACTATGTCAAAGGTTTATTTTAGGACTAGGTGGGAACAAAAAGTCTAAAATATTGCTGAATAACAAAAAGACTTATTACAAAACCAAAAAGTAATTCCATGCAGTTGCCAGTAAATAACATTGGGAACGTTAGTAAATTAAAAATAACTATAAAGTTTTAGCTTTATTAGCTTTTGCGCCATTAAATGTTATGGTTAATTTTTAATTTTTAATCCTGTTTAAGTTTTAATAAAAACTTGTTTTATGTAATTACTAATTTATACGAAATTATACAATTGTGGAGTGTTTTTTTGTGGGATAGCTTTCCAGAGAGTAAAACATAAAGTTTTTAAATTTAGTTATCCTATACCGTAGAATTCAGTACATTAATTAATATAATATAGGAAAAGTACTTTAATTTTGTTAACAAATTATTTAAAATACACATAAAAATCCTAAATTCACAAAATGTTGATTTTTCACTTCTATTTTAGGGTGTGAAAAATGCTACAGCTGACTGAGAAATAACACTTATTAAAAAAACACCAATATTTTGGCCAAACCGGTTCCCGTAATTAGCCATTTTGGTAATGGTTAAAGTTTTTAACAACTTACAGAAATACCATCTTTACTATATAGGAAACACCGTATAAAAAGGTCATTGAGCCAGAATGTATGTACTTAGTTTTGTTTTTCAATACAATTTTTTTGTATATCCTATAATTTTTTTATTAATTAAAATTCGTTCTATGTAGGTAGTTTTTAATTAAAAGTACGTAAATTTAAACAGGTAATTTATTTTTTCGGCGATCGTTTATTTATGAGTACCTTTTATGAGCGTTTACAAAATCATTCATTAATAGCTCTTATAAATGCCTGATTTTCTAATAATACACGGTTATAGTAAAGGCAATTAAATTAATAAAAAACAAACATTTAGCCTATTTATAACCTTGTCATTACAATAAAAACCATGAAAACATATATTTAGTTGGTTACCTAAAACCAAAATACATCCTAAAAAAAATCAAAAAAAGTTATGATTTTGATAACACAGGTCCACAAAAACAAGGTGATGTGTACTGGATGTCGGACTAAGATTTTTTGGCGTATTTTTTTCCGCTGAACACGAATCTGAAGTTAAAGTTGGGGGTCAAACACCAAAAATTCGAGAAAATCCAAAAACCGATACGGTAATGTTTGACTACGACTATATAAACTACAAGAGATACAAAAAATTTTAAAAACAAAAATGACCTTTTAAAATTGTCCTTATAAAAAGTTATATAAACATTTTTATTAAGATAAATATTAAAAGAAATATAAACGAAAACGCAATTTTGACAAAAAAAAATCAGTCCAAAATGTGATTTTTTTTTTATAATGTGATTTTTGTTTTTTTTTTTATCAGAAATCATTTATTTTATTTATTTAAATTCCCAATCACTCCAATTTTACAAAAAAAAAATTAAAATAATAAACTCTTTCCATGGATATTGTTTAAAAAATCCAGAAAATTCGGTTTTTTGAGTATACCTCGAAAAATGTTGCCTTTAAACAAAAAGGTTATATAACTTAAATTAAAGGTCTTGTAAAAAAAAAGTTTAGATCCTATGAAGTTTCGTGTAGCTTTTATAGTTTTTGATATATTGACGTTTTAAATTTAAAAAATCGTTAATATCTAAAATTGCCCCTTTTCTGGATTTTTTGCTGTTTGACCCTTAATTTTGACTTTAGATTCGTATTCAGTAAAAAAAAATAGGCCAGAAAATCTTAGTCCGACACCCAGACACACACCACTTTTTTGTGGACCTGTGTAATTTAATAAAAAAAGGATCTCAAAAAAACATTGATAACTAACGTGGGCATTAATTGACGATTAATATCTCAATTATTTATTAATGCGCTTGCTAGGCTGGCACGTTAAATGGTCTTGATCATTAATCACCCTTAATAATACCCTTGTTTGTTAAAGAGTTATTTATGTTGATTGATTGATTGATTAAAAGTAAATACACAAGTTGAGGTTTTGTCCGCCTCACCCCCTGCAGCCTACAGGGCTTGTTGTATCTCTTGGTATTTTTTTTAGTTAAAAGGTTTGTCCCTTAGACAGGTGTAGTAGCCCTTTACTGTTTTTTTTTCTGTCCCACCCCTGGTGGTTAGTGTCCACCATGAGGTTTTGGTTTGTTCTCCAGTATGAAGTGCAGGCCCATATGATGTGAGAGGCCCTTCCTCTTCGTCACATAGTCTGCAAAGGGTTCTTCTCTATAGATGCCCATAGTGTGCATATGTTTTCTTAGGGTGCAGTTGGTTATTAATCCTGTCACTATCCTAACTGATTCTATTTAGTTTTAGAGTTCACTTTCAAGCTTTGATGGTGAGTCCAGCATTGATTTACTGTGATTTTGCCTTGGAATGTGGTTCCAGTTGCATGTTGTGTTTGAATCCACGAGTCAGGCCACGAACCAGGCTTTGGTATTCCAAAACGGTTCAGGACCCACAAACATTGCTGCGGGCCTCCCTGGCCAGGAGTTGCATTTTCATTGCCCTGTATTCCCTGTTCCTGGCACCCAGGAAAGTGTAACTTTTTGTGGTTAGCCAGGTTTAGGGAGGCATTGCAACAGTTCCAAACCAACCTTGAGTTGACTTGTTGGGATGCCAAAGCATGGCCCTTGACTATCAGAAGATAAAGTCCCTGCCCTTATATCTCCTCCTCAAGTTCTCTGCAGACAAAGTTCAATGGCAATATTTCCGCCTGGAAAAAGTGGCATATTTCCCCAGGAAGCAAAGCTTGAACCTGGGGTCATACCATGTATTCCGCCCGGCTCCATTGTAGTCTTGGATCCATCGGTATACCAAACCAACTTCCGAGACTGACCAGGAGATCGCTCACTACCGCCCCAGGTGCTGGGTTTTGTATGGTCTGTGTGTATTTATTCGTTTTGGCATTGTATCACTCCCCATCTCAAATATTGGGTTTGTGATCGCCGTTATTCTGGTGTGTCCAGGGCAGGCCCAGAGCACCAGTTCCCCTTCATTTTCAGCCTTATGCCCCAACCTCGCCTCCGCCAATAATTATCCAAAGGGGGGGGGCTTGTAGGGTTTCCATGGCTGCAGTTGGAGGGGCTTCTTAGCTCCCCTTATACAGAGACATCTAGTCGCTGGAGTTTGGATAACTCCAGCTCTGCTTTTCTCTGTTCTATTTTTGGCCACCAGATAGTTGAACGTAGGTTATCATGGGTCTTACCACAGCGTGTCAACCAGTGTATAGGTGGCTGAAATCCCCAATTTTCCCCACAGCCTTTTGGAGCCATTAAGATTTTGCCCTTTATTAATCAATTCTGCATATGTGGATTCCAGGTTAGCTTAGAATCCAGAGTTAATCCAAGGTACTTTACCTCCTGAACATAGCCGAGTGTGGTACCGAAGAAGTGAGGAGATTTTAAATCATCCAGCTTCTTGTCTATGAAGGGTATTAGCGCAGTTTTTTAGGATTAAAGTAAGGTTTTCCTTTTGCACCATCCCTCCACAACTCGTGCCCTTTGCATAAGCTCCAGGTTGTTTTGTTATGCTTCCCACGACAAGATAGTGATGTCATCCGATACCCCTGGGTATAGAAGCCATTATTATTCAGTTCCACCAGGAGTTCGTCAACAACCATATCCCAAGTAGTGGGATAGAACCCCTCCCCTGTGGGCATCCTTGACCACTGACATCCATTGTTTCGCTGAATAACGTTGCTTGCGCTCGTCTGCCGTCATGTTGTTTATCCACCTACAAATGGTGTCGTTAAATTATATTGGCGAGCCGCGGCCATTGAGTTGAAGGAGGTTCGATCAAAAGCTCCTCAATGTCAAGAAATGCCAAGTGGATTTTTGTTGTTCGTCGAGTTCTAACTGGTCACCAGTTGATGGTGAGCAGATTCCAGATTTTTCTGACTGATAGGCATGTTGGTTTTTTGGGAGTGGCCTCCCTGTCAGAGATTTTTCCCCTGACATCCTGTGATCAGTTTTTCCATTGTTTTTATCATAAAAGAGAAATGTAATTGGTCTAAGTCCCTTTGCCGGGAGCAGTCCTTACCCGGCTTTGGAATGAAGACCATTTTAGTCTGCTTCCATCATTGGGCAAATAGTCCAGCTAGGCTTGCACGGAAGAGTTTACAAAGCAGTGGAACTAGGGTTTGCTTTCCCGCGTATGTGCTGGGATTATCCCATCAGGTCCAGGTGCTTTGTAGGCTTAAAAATGATTCAATTGCCCTGATTTTTTCGTGGTTTGACCCTTTTGCTACTTCCCAGTCCTTCTTTGGGCGAATATTCGGAACATTGACGACTGGGTAGGTCTCATTGTAGTTTCTCTTGATCCTGGTAGATGTTTGGACAAAATCTCCAAAGTTTCCTGCCAGTTTCAAGTAGGTTCCATCTGGTTTTTTTAGAGTGCCAAAGGATTGACCGGATCTTTAGAAGGATTTTTTGGAGTCTGGCTGCCGTGCTGGTATTTTCAACCTCCTGGCATTTCCTCCATGAATCCAGTTTAGCCTTACGGACCCGTTTATTGTATTCGGGAGTGCAGATTGATATTCATCCCACTCACCTGTTTTCTTCGCCTGTTGAACAGTCTGCGGGTTTTTTTCCCCTTTGCTCCAGTAGTTCTTATTCCACCAGGTAGACTTTTCCTGGCGGTTTGTTTACTAGAGGACAGTTATTCTGATAAGAGTTTGTAATAGCCTCCAGTAGTTCACAGGAAGCAAGCTCTATGTCAGTAGTATTCCTAATGCTGGTTTTGACGTTACTGCAGTTGATGGTCAAAGCCTTTGTTTTCCCAGTCCGTGCTCCTCGGGTCCGGTACCCCCATTGGCCTCCCAAATGCAGGATCCCAGGAAGATGTCCTGTGATCAGACAGCGACGGTTCCTCAGATACATACCACCGAGTTACCTGGGATCGTATACGCGGAGATGCCAAAGTAACGTCGATTACCTCTTTACGGGCTCTAGTCACAAAAGTAGGTTCATTCCCCCATTTAATATCTCTAAGTTTTCAGAAATAATAAAGTCTAAAAGGTACTCACCTCTTTTGTTGATTCACTCTTCCCCAAGCAGTGTGGTGTGCGTTGGCATCCATCCCAAAATGACTGTAGGTTGAGCCCTACAGAATTGCTCCAACTGGCGGGTTCCCTCAGATGGGGGTGGATCGATTACTATGGAAGATAGGTTGAAGGAGGACAGCTTCAGTCCATACACCTTCCATGATGTATTTCAGCCTTACCGCCGCCTGGTCCCTGAACAGAATTCAGCGTTTTAAGGCATGAATTCCTTCTTAATAAAATGAGGATCTGACATTACCAGAGTTGGAGTCATTATTAACTTCCCGGCTTCGCCTAAGCCCCCAACTTTTCCTTTAAAAGCCAATTTTGTATGAGGGCTTGTCCGGTTCCCACGAGATAGGATTTGATAGGACAGCCGTGGCTGCCCTGTTATTTGCAGGTTTTTGAAGCACCCGCAGTTCCTGCAGACTCCTGTTTTGAGCTTTAGTCACCTGAAGGTGATTGGGTTTAGGCCCAGAAAGGCTTGGTAGCCCTCTTGCCCAACTCCCTTCAGGGCGTGTTCGTCCATAAAGTACAAGGGTGATGCCCTGTTTCTCACTACGGCCTGATGAGCCTCCAGTCACCTGTGTTGAGATCCTTTTTGGATCCCCAGATTCTGAGGATTTTACCCGGCTCCTTGTCAAGGAGTTCCGTGGGTATAAATGTCACAACCTTGGCAGTTTTGACAACATCCTTAGCGTATCCTACTCTAAGGGTCGCCCCCTCCCAGGGTTGAATTTTTGAACTTTGTCCAAGCCAGTCCCTGGCGTGATCGTTTACGCAGGTTACGAAAATTTCCCAGCCTGCGGGTAGCTACCTGCAAACTGTGGCCCTTCCCCCCGCTGGAGACTTGAAGATCTCCCGAGTCATCGCCATCTGGAACTGTTTGGACTGTTCCGCGGTGAGTTTTCCTCCGGGAACGAGTCCAACGAGATCCATTTTGGCCTGTAAGAGCCTGTTTGAAGGTTGCCCCAGTTGTGTACTGGGTTTTACCTGTCATGCTCAGACCGGCCTCTTTTTGGTTTGTCTCGCACAGGGTGACGGTGTTATGTTAAAAATATTTAAAATATTTGTAATGATTATGTTATTTACAATCCAGTAAGCTTAACTTTTTGTGTTTTGAATACTTACAGCAACTATTTTACTTAAATTATTTTAGTCACAGCCTAAATATAGGGCGTTTTTATTGACTTTGATAAAAAAAAAAAATTATTATTTGGTGATCCCTTTTTAATCAGTCATTTATTTATATTTTAAGAATTTACAAAAAAAAATCATATTTCACAAAGTTACACGCTATTGAAGTAGATGGGTAAAAAAAGCGTGTCAATCTTGTCACAATTCCCTCTCTTCTACCAGGAAAACTAAACAAAATTTTTCTTGCAATATGGCGGTTTTTCAAGAAAGGCATGTTTTTTCAGTTATTTTTTAAATTTTCCAAATTTTTAAAAATAGTAAAAATTAAAAATTTTATTTTTTTTTTTGATTTTGCCATAGAGGGATATATAAAGAAAATATATGCTAACTTTCAAGAAAATCGGACAATAAGAACTTAGAATGAAAACTGAAAAAGATTTTAAGAAAAACACTTTTGAATTTTCAGTTAAGTCTCAGGTAGTCTAACAGAACAGTACATATAATTTTTCTTTTCCCCCTAATCAGCCATTCCGGCTACATATATCGTGCCTTCTTTCTTACCTCAGATAGAATATTTAACGAATTTCTCCCAAAAGACGAGCACCTCTTCCATCCTCTCAAGCTTGAAACTTAGTACTTTAATCTACCTTTATTGGACTAACCAGGGTTCAAAAAATATCCGATAATATATATATATATATATATATATATATATATATATATATATATATATATATATATATATATATATATATATATATATATATATATATATATATATATATATATATATATATATATATATATATATATATATATATACAGATAGATATATTCTATAAATACAAATTATTTAATGCTTCTTAAATACTAACAATGAAGTAAAATCGTTTCTGCACTTTGTCAATTATTTTTTTTGTAAAAAATAATGGAATAAACACAAAAAGAACTTACCTTACGTAACGAAATTTTCTGACACGACTGACCCATTAATGCCGGCAAAGTGTTGCCATTTTGGATTAGAACTTACTATTAGGGGTATGTTTTAACTCTACTTCAACGCCATCTAATTTGGGAGGTAGAAATACAGTAAAAACGCCAAATATTACTTAAAAATATAAAATTTTTTAAAACATGTTTTTATTGATATACATATATATCATAATCATTTGATATATATATATATATATATATATATATATATATCGGATATATATCATGATATATATCCATTGATATATATATATTCTCGAACCCTGCGACTAACCACAACTAACAACTTTATAACTTTTAAAATAATTTGAATTTTGGAATATTATTTTAAGGAGATATTTTATAATACCTTAACTATCAAAATATAAAAAACAATATTCGTTTTTTTTAACTTTTTAGACTGGAATACCCTCTTAAAAAAGATTTCAGCTTGCCACCCGCTTTACTAAAAATTTCCTAATTTTACTAACATTCCATGTTAAATTAAAAAAAATAGTATAAAAAGGCAGTGAATAATTACATTTCATCCGACTCCAGACAACTACGGGGAACACATTAAACCTGCAAAACTTTCACCTCCTGCAAACTGTTGTTCTCACCGAATTAACCCCAAATAAAAGTAAAGTGTTAAACCGGGACGCGAGTGCATTTTATCGCTCGGAAATGCAGGAGATTTCAGGATTTTTTGCGAAAAGAAGCCTTGTCGGGACAGCTCTGGTTGATCACATTTCATTAAAGGATGTCCGTTGTTTTTTATGGTCTTTCCCGTCAGGATTTTATTATAGTTTTCGTCCTTTCTTGTCTTAGACGTTTGTCTTTATCTGTCTCTCAAGAAAATGGGTGGAATTTTGTAACTCTGTTTTACTACAGTAAGAACAGTAAAAAAAAGGCGTTTTGAAACTTTTATCAACAAAAAAAAACAAAAATCGTAGAAACAAAATAACTGTTAAATAAATAATTATGATAAAAATATATAATTTAGGAAAACAATTATTCATAAAATACAGAATAAACTGGAACCTCCCTTGCGTTTTTGTATAAATAACCAAACACATGAATTAAATTAATAAATTATCTACTTAGAACACAAGAATATTAATAAGGGCAATTCATAATCGATTCAACGCACGAGAGCGGGGCGTTAAAATTGCTTTTTATCTTGGGACAGTCCACAAGGCTGATGCCTAAGTGCAACGTACCTGGGTGTCTTGGGGTGAGAGGGAGTTTGTTCGCACGAGACTTGAATATTTGGAGATTGGGAGGAGAAGGAAAACTTGGGGCAGCAGGTTCCATAGTCTTGACACCTAAATGAAGGAACGAAAAAGCGGGAAGTTGAGGCCTCTCACCTGAACTGGGATGCATAAAAGTGGCACTACGTGTTGCCTGGGAGCTGCTAGAGAAAGAATTATCTGGCCAACCCTCGAGCAGAAGCCCTGAAAATACCTATAAAAGAGCGACAGGTCCCCTACAGTTCGATGGTGGGCAAGAAGAGGAAGCCTATCTGGAACCGTGGGATCATTAATAAGACGAACGGCTATTCTTTGAATAGAGTCCAGAATGCTAAGTGTTGTAGGGGTCGCCATTTCCCAGACATGAGAACAATATTCTTAAGAGGGTCTGATTTGGGATACATACATAGTATACGGATTGGAAGAAGAGAGATTGAAGCTGCCGATGCTATGGATGAAATGTGTTTGTGCCAGTTGAGGTTATTTTCAAAAGTAACGCAGACAAGATTAAACGACTCTTTGTTCTGCAGAACTTAGCCCCTCACAAGTAACGGATAAGTATTGCCAGACTTTTTACGCGACAGCGAACATGACTGTGTTTTCGAGGCATTAAACTGAACAAGATTTTTTGCGCCCCAATGCAAGATAAGTTTGAGGTCTTGTGAAAGAGATATCTGCATTGACCTTTGCTTGTTTTCCAAATCAGAATTACATGGTAACTTAAAAAATTTAATACTAGAGTGGAGGGTTCTATCGTCAGCAAAGCTATAAATGGGATTGATCGTGGAAGAGGAAAGATCGTTAATGTGTAGAAGAAACAGCGTGGGGCCCCTGAGCCCTGGGGCACCCAGCATTAATCCCGTTCGTTACAATATTTTTTTATTAATTTGTGAAAATCGTAAGTTTGTTGCATTTTTTTAGGGAGGTGTTTATATTTTAGGCAACCAACTTGACAGATGTTTTAATGGTCTGTATTTGAATGACAAGATTATAAATCGACACAATGTTTGTTCTGTGTATTTTTAGTTGCCTACACTATAATCATTTATTAACAGAAAATTATGCATTAACGAAGGTTATTATTAAATGATTTTGTATAAAAGAAAGGTTTTTTGTTTAATTAAATTAAGTCATTATGAAGCTTTAATCTCCGAATGAATACGTGGTTGCTTTTGCATAAAGCTAAGATTATTTTAGGTAATTTTAAAATTAATTATTATATCACCATTTTTGTTTTAAAAAAATGTCACGCAACAATTAAACAATTATTCAGGATATAATGTCTCAATAAAAAAAAATAAAAAAATATATTTAAATAATTTTAATTTCAAATATTCTTCACCTTAAATTTTATATTTCTTTCTATCATAAAGATGGTGACTGATTTGACACCGAAATGTTAAAATTTTTTAAACTATTAAAAACATATTTTTAGGGTAAATCTGCAAATTTGGAATGAAAAAAAATCTGTAAATTTAATTGAGACGTCCAAAGAACATCCAAAACCCAATGGTGTAAGATTTAATTTAAGATACGTTTCTTATAAATTTCCACTCTTCGATAACAAAACTTTTATGTCATAGACGTTCTGTGAGAGCTGACTAGACAAAATCGGCAATAATTTGTGACTGGTCAAAGCTGTCGACATTCCTTTGTTATTTCTGTCATTTTTGTTGAAATTGAAGAAAAGACATATGTGCATTTTACGTCTCCGAGACTAGTTGAAAGTTTTAAAGATTAAGGCACTTTAGATAAAAGGATTCTAAAGAAATATAATTCTTACAACAAATAAAATCTTGTAGAGTACATGTTTTAAAAAGAGACATTTAAAGTGAACGTCCTTGTTAAACTAATTATTGCAAAAGCTCTTAGAGTGAAAGCTTCTCGAATAAAGGGTATTTGTCTAGCATTTTGTTTAAAACTCGACATAGCTTAAAAGGACCATTGTCACGCTATTTACAAATAGTCTATTAACTTGTAAATTAAAAAAAAATAGACTTAAAACTTTTTAAAAAGAACTTTGAGTATAATTAACGCCTTACAGATTTTTTTAAAAATCTATCCGACATAAAAATTATAAAAATATATAAAAATAAACTAGTGTGCAGCATTAATTTCAAGAATAACCATCTGCTATACCTGATATACACCCGTCGATAAGAAAAAAACTTGAGAACCAAGAACAGTTCAGATGGAAGACCGTAGAAAGGAAGCTTGTTTAGAACCTCATCATGCCAGACCCGGTCAAAAGCTTTAGATATTTCAACAGCAACAATCTGGAATTTGTCAAATAATTTAAGGGACTTTTTCCAGTTTCGTGGAATACAAGAAAAATCTGCTATGGTGCTTTTGTGACTTACTGACAGTCATTAATAATTTTGAACTTTTTTAAATACTTTTGGAAATTTATTATTTTTTCATTACTACGCAAACAACTCAGAGTAGGTCAAGCAGTAACATTCTGCATTACACTATGTGGTCTAAACCAAGCAAGAATTAATAATATTTCAGTGCAAAATACCGAGCTATTTATTTTCTATAATTAATCGCCTAATATTTCTTTGGTATGGGTACAATTTTTTTTAAATTATGGTGTATAATCCACTAAGCAATATTTTTTGGATAAAGGAAAACTTAAGATTATTATTAAATGTTGATTTAAATTTGCGGATTAAGAAACATTAATAATATGACTCATGTTTTCGCACCCGCAAATCAAAAGAATAATAAGAAAATTCAGATAGAATTATTGAGGTGTAAACGAAGACGTAGCATCTGAATTTAGTTTCTTATCAGAAGAAAATGGTACCTACAATTACTTAGACATGTTTTTTTTTAATATTGTTTTATTTGTTAATTTCATTTATGACATTAATCTAATTTTTAAGGCATGTGTCACCAAATAAACTTTTTTTTTATAAGATAATATAAAAATCAAAAAGCTGCGTCTTATATTCAGCACATAAATTTAATTTTCTATCAAAATTTACCATATCTTATATTTTTATTAATTTGTTTAAAATAAAGAAATACAATTGTTTCGTCCCATACCGATGATACCCAAAGGGTCTAAATCAACCCCAGGGGTTGATTACGACCTGTAAAGGTCGTATATATATATATATATATATATATATATATATATATATATATATATATATATATATATATATATATATATATATATATATATATATATATATTATATATATAAAAATATATTAAGATATATAAGCTAAAAAAGAATTTTAGAAAACCTACCTAGTCCAATAAATGAAGGGACAAAGCTGCAAATAAATCTGTACAGTTTTCCCTTGTGGCGCAATTATTAGGTCTTCGGGAATGCTTTCGAGCGAAAATTGGACAATTTTTGTTCAGACAAAAAATGAAGACTGCCTTGTAATCTACAAAAATGGTTTTTATATATATTTTTTTAATTAATAGTTTTTGAGATAACGAGACCCAAATGTCCCCTCATTTCAGCTGCCGCTCTACCGCTAGAATGCCGCTATCTTCATGGATTCAATTATAAGCGGACGGACGAATTGTTCCATTACTCGGGCAATAATGTACATTTTTTAATCATTTAAAGTTCATTGAAATGAAAAAACCCGTACCTATCATTGCATATGAGTTTGGGTCCATTCTGATTTTACTAGGATATTAACAAAAGCGGTCAAAGTTTTTGTTTCACAATATTTTGAGAGTATCCCATTAATTTATTGATATTTTTGAAAAATGGTTTGCTATTAACATTATTTTTTATAATGAGAACCTAGCAAGTGTTTAATGATACCAGAAAGTTTTCTTTACCATCTTTCTTGCGTTTTGTTAATAACATGTTTTGCCCATCTGCATTTTTATCCATTTAGCCACATATATCCAGTGTTAAATATTATGGATTTTTCGACGGCCGTTTTTGCGAAATTATTGGTGTTGCGAAAAAAATGGTAGTTCGGATATTTTGGCAGATATTCGCGGAAAACTCATTTTTGGGACTTTGGGGGCCATTTTCAGCGGGTTACCACGTCGGAATCGTGATAAACTTTTTCTCGCTCGAAAGCATCCGCGAAGACCTAAGAATTGCACCACAAATAAAAACTGTACAGATTTATTTACAGCTTTGGGTTCTTTCAGGTCTTTAGTTACTGGACTATCCCTCTAAAGGGGTAGGTAGGTAGGTTTAAAGTGAGTGGGTATAACACCCTTCCACCGCGACCGATCGGTCTATTGTGGCTCCTCTAAAAGGGTAGAATGGGGTCATTTCTGGTCTTAGAAGTTTATGGTATATAGGCTATTGATTAAGATTGAAATTTATGTGTTTTACCAGTTTTCGAATTACATCATCAAAATCATTTTTAAAGTGGTTAATATGGAAGTTGGTAATTAAATTTGTGATTACCCAAAAAATAGAGAGTGGTAGTATTTTTGAATTTTATTCCCTACAGGGTTTAAAAAGGAAATGAAGTTTTGTATAAGAAATTCGTTATTTTTGGACCTAAAACTATAAAAATATATTGTTGCCTAATTTTTTACGAACTTAAATTATTTAAATGTCCGAATTTTTTCTCGGTGGTTCATAAAAACATCCTTCTTAGGCATAATGTTAATTATTTTTTTGGAAACTGCACTTAAAAAATACACAGCTATTTTGACTTTTTTTACAACATACCTTCATAATAAATTTTAATAAAGGGGTTTTATTATAAATCGTTAAAACTAAATAAACTTTGCGTAATGGTAAACCTACATTTATCTGTCACTTAATGTAGACTTTACTAATGGCACTTTGTACACAAACTACCTTTTCGAAAATAGATATAAGTTGCGTTGATTCTTATTTTGCAATAGTGGTGCAATTTACAAAAAATGGGCAAACAATCAAAATTATCCTATACATCTGAAATTTTGCAGATAGGCAGGCTAAAAATTATATTTAGAAGAAAAATTTCTAACTTTTAATAACTTTTGTCGATATTTTTAGAATTATGTCTGTGACTTTGTTACCTAAAATATGTTAATAAAATTTGGAAAAACCCTATTAAAATCCTTGTATCTAACTGTTTAAAAAAATATATATTAAGACAACTTGCTCTCAATCTTATAACATTTACAATTAATATAATAATAGAAGTTAAATCCGACGTCGACAATATTGCCATCCAGTTTTATATCTTTATAGATAATTTTCACAAATACATCGGGAAAATACACATATGCTTAATGTGATCACCGCCCGGGGTTATCTACCCACCAATACGCTAACGCCACTGTTTCACAATGAAAAAATGCAATCTAACAGTGTCGGACGGGATGCGGGGTGCCTGAAAACCACCCCACTTCTGATATGTAAAGTTATGCAGTGATATATGTGGCCCAACAGGGATTTGGACATCGCTATGACTCAGAAAATAGAGGGTGTAGAAAATGATCGTTTTGTACCGATGGAATTAAGAGTAAAACCACCCCATAGTTAAACCACCCCCTTTGTAGCGCATGGTGTACGGGGTGTCATTAAAGTATATTGGAAGATTATAAGTGATCTACAGGGTAGCTTGAAGGTTATAAAAGAAATACTAACGAGATAAATTATACAGTGTCAACGAAAAAGCGTGGATCGATTTTTTTTTTAAATTTATCAGTATAGTGAAACTTTTAACTTTAGTAGTAGGTTTTTCTTTTAAATGACATCAAATAGCGCCCATAAAGACAGTCACGTGGTCTTCTTGATCTTTTTAAATATCGATAAACGACAAAGGACAAAAAATGTGCAATTTCGTACTCATGTCGCAAATTCCAAGTCCGTAGTATGTCTTTCATATTTTCACTACTCTCTAAATCTCACACTATGATCAATCATTTTAATTTAACAATCCTTATAATAAATAATGTATTCTTGGTAAACTCGTTCATATTTCTTAAACTTATTTTGAATACAAAAAGATTATAATAATAAAAAAAAAAAACAAAAATTGAATATTTTGATGCAAAGTTAAATTGGCGCGCTTTAAACTAAAAATAATGAGTTTTTTTATTAATTCCTAATAATTATTTGGTCCCAAAATTAATATGATTTTAAAATAAAATTTAATTAGAAATCAGATGTTTATTGTGGCTCTTTTAAAATTCACTAAAATCATCAATCATTTCTCTAAAAAATATGTATCCTACTCTTACTAGACACTAAAATTGTTTTTAAACAGGCTAAGTGGCGTATACTGACTACAAACAGTGGGATCATTAACTGTTTAATTTAAAAATTTAATAAAATAATATTGGTTTTTAATTTAATTATTTATTTAAAAATTATTTAAAGTAAGAAGGCCTAAGTATGGCTCCTCAAAGCGTACCTACTACCATATTAATAGCGTTCTTTTTCTTCTTCTTCCCTGGGAGCCGTCTTGATTTTTGTGCCTTATCTCTCATTATCTTTTATAACAATCCTCCCATTAGTCTAGTTCCTTCTACAAGTCTGTATAACCTCGAAACCTGTTGGTTGATATATTCCTGTGGGCTCATTTTTGGTTGCCCCAATAATGCCTGTCCTTTGTGATTCAACGCCTCACATTCGAACAAGATATGGTAGGCTGTTTCTTCCCCCTCGTCCCACATTCTGCAACTTGGGTCTACATTGTATTAGCCTATTTTGTGTAGGTGTCCTCTTAGGTTATTGTGCCCTGCTAGCAGCCCTACAGCTTTAAGTCATACACAACTTTTTTATTTAAATATATTTTCTCTTTCTTTTCTTCACAAGTAATCAAATTTTAAGTTTAGATTTTTGAAAAATACCTATTTACAATGATTTATTTTACACTTATTTAAAAAGATTAATAAGCCTAACAGATTTTTGTTTTGATTGAATTTAATATCTTTTACTTAAAATTTTAATTAAAACGGCTATAAATAAAAGTTGTTTTACATAAAATTTTGGCAATAAATGTCCTTAAAATTAACTTTTAACTATAAAGTTCTGTAAGATATTAAATACAAATTCATGCTTAGTTTCTTTTTGAATCTAAATTTTAATTTCTAGATTTCAATTTAATTAATTAAAATATTGATTGTTAGTACCTCTAAAGCGGAAATTTAATTTAACTGGTCAATTTTTTTTTATTATTTATTGTTTATGGCCCCATCAACTACGAGGGTTATTAGAGGCCTCTAGCAGTAGGTACAATGATTTGTTAACAATACTTAATTAATCTTACATAGTTCAATAACTTAATACTAATTACTTAAACATAATTATTTAAATTTATCTCAGTTAGAAATTTTCTTATATTCGCAATGTTAGCATTTTCACCTAACGATTCTGCGACCCCATGGTTTAGGTTATGTTTGTTTCGCAGTTGTGCTAATTCCGGACATTCCTCAAATATGTGCCTTACGGTTAGTTGATTTGCACACTTTTTTAAAGATTTTTATAACTTCAAATATATTTTTTTTAATGTTAAATTAAGCAAAATAAAGGTGTTAAAGTATAGGCTCTCGAATAATCCAATCTAGCCAATCATATTCAATATTGTATAGTTTAGCAAATATATCTGTAACAGCGCGGCGTCGGTAAGGGGAAGAAGGAAGGTAGTTGTAAACCAAACATGGCTTACATCATTTATAAAAAGCACATGTATTATTTATGTAAAAATATTTAATTATTTATTTTATAAATAATATTTTTTTAGGGGGAATTCCTAGTAATTGTGGGAATTTTGGGGGTTTTTGATTGGGGCTTTAGGGAGATACATTTTTGAGAGTTTGGAACACTGCCCCGTATTACCAAATTTTGAGGTATAAAAGCCATAGTGTGTACTTCTTCCTGCAGAGCCTAAAAGAATTGTTAAGAAAATAATTTAAAATTGAAACAAAAACTACGACCTGTTTTGACATATCTGGTATTTATTGATACCTATTACCTAATTTAAATCGCAAATTTATCATAAAAAATTAAATTAAATCTGTTGTTACTAAAAATTGGTAAGGAATCCATATTAAAACGTATTAAACAATGTAAGAAAGAAATAATCAATAATGAAAGTGTGCCTTTAAAAAATGTTATTTTTTTGTATTTCTTTTATTCAATTTACATTATTTTTTAAAGTGTTATTCACGATGCTGTGGATAAAATAAACAAAATTGCTTTTCTTCTTTTTCTGTAAATATAAGGAAAACCATAATTATGCTTCTTTTCAGTCCTCGTTGTGCAATAAAAAAATCATTAACGGATTCTTTAGACACATTGTAAAAAAGAAATGTCAATAAAACTAGTTAAAAGTTGAGAAAAACTTGAAACCCAAAACTGTTAATTCCACTACTGAAAAAAAAACCAAAAAGGGTGTAATCTTAAACCCCCTTTATTGTTATGGGTAAGGACCCCCCTTTTGGGGCCCGTCCAAAACGAATAATGTTTCAAATTCTAATGCAGTCAAACGGAATTTTCTCGGCAAGTTTAGGGACTGTCGAAGTGTGAAAAGGTGGCTAAATAATGGGACATAAAAACAGAGAGCAAAAAAGCACAATATATCTACTTTACTTTAAAACCAATGCATTGTTTCATATGTCTGTGAATTGATAAAGTAATAAATATAGTTAAGTTTTTTTCCTATATTTGTTAATCAAGGACATATAAGAACACAGCGGGTTTTATTTGCATTAAAGCTATTAGATCACAATATAAACCGTCGGTAAAAGTTTTTCTTCTGCTTTAAACTGGCAACAGAGCACTAAAGAGCACACTTTCTTGCGTACTTACGATATTACTTTAAAAAGAAAAGTAAGCGCCCCCGGATACCAATACATAAAAATGTAGGCGAATTTTGAAACTTATTTTTTTCATTTTGTACAGTAAAAATTCATTACAGACCTCAAAATCATACAGTAATAGACCCTTTTACAGCCAGCAAATTACTTCAAAAAAGACAATTTAATAAAAAAGAAAAAAGTTTATTTTTAAAAAGTGTGAGTATAATATTAAAAAACAATTTGTTATTAAAAAAGGGGTCAATTTGACCCGCTTTTAACCCAAATTTTGCTGAACATTTTTTTTTTTTCCCCGATTCCTAAAGGAACCCCGGGGTTTGTCCCCCGTGGACATTTTTAAATATCCTTTTGAATTTTTTTAATTTAAAAACAATGCTTTCTTCCACGTATCATTCAGATACGCTTGTGGATCGCGATTATTCATGCCGTTTGAGAACCTGAATATCAGCGCCACTGTCCGCAAGAGAAGTGGCAGTTGTTCTTCTCAACAATGACCGGTGAATTAAAGCATTAGGAAATTTTAATATTCCGCAATTTTTTGTGGAACTTTTGCAAAAGTATGAATGCCTCTGGCTGTCCTGTACATGTTCCATAAACAAAACAGGAAAATCGATTATGGCTTAGTGTTTTGGGTCTTAATAATAAATACTTGTGGTAGATTTTATACCCATTGCAGTCTAAGCCCACGGTAAATACATGTTTTTTTATTTGTGTTGGTATCGCGTAATATTACAACCAACATTGTTCCGGTATCTTCTATATCGTCAGTTTTAAACTTTTTTAAAGTCGACATGCAATTCAGACAAAAAAATTTTCTACTTTTTTAAAAGAAAAGTTGTCTAGCCTTCA
>JAHBCN010015430.1:0-30858 GCA_019359885.1 Listronotus oregonensis
TAAAATATTGAACAATTGCTCGATTTCTTATGTTTTGTCTTCTTATATTTCTTCGCCTATCTTTCAATGTTTTTGTTGTTTTAAATGACTTAATTTTTAGAAATGTATCCACTGAAATGCGTCTCTGGAAACTCTCAAAAAATCGTCTTTGGTTTCTGGGGCTTTTTTCTCCGCTTTTGTAATATAATTTTGACAATGTGTAAGGTCTTCTAATGAATATTTCTATTTTTTAACGTTTTTGTTCTAATTCATAAAAAATATAAACAAATTTTAAATTTTATTTTTTGCGTTGTCTCGAATGCACTACCGTTAAGAGTAAACAGTGTATCCGTATCAATATTTCAGGTGTTAATGACACGGTAGACAAAAATTTTTCCGATTTAACGTGAAGAAAATGGACCATTTTGAATTAAAAAATATCATTTTAGATCAAAAGATTACGGAATCGGATAATCGCATAAAAAATATGGCATTCATTTAAAAAATATCAAAATGACCCCTAGCAGTTTTATTTAATGCTCAATCATTTTACATTAATCATTTTGATTCGGAGAAAAATTATATATGATGGCTATTTCACTTTTTTATAAAAGTACCGGGTTTTCCACTAAGAGGGTATCGGCTATATCTCAGAAACTACTTAATAGTATAACTTTGGAAACATTTTTTTAGATAAAGGACCAGAGAAATTGCTGGAAATTATTTTCAAGTCATGGGATGGCCGCTAGGGGCGTAAGGCTAACGTTAAAACATAAAAATATACATTTCTCAAAAAAATATCAAATAAAGGTGTCAATAAGTAGTACTATTTTAATCTTTAATGTTTTCTAACTAGAAGCTTCAGGTGTAATTTTTGTCAGTTTTAAAATAAAGTGGTGGGGGTAGGTTAAAGTTTAATTTATAAAAGTGCTAATAACTTCGGTTTGCTTTAACCAATTTAGTGAACTTGTCTTGTTTAGAAGAGCATTTTAAGCATATTTTCAGGTCTATAAACTATTGCTACATCATCCCACAAACGCCGCTAGAGGGCGTCAAAGTTAAAAACTAACTTATTTTACGAAATTTTTGAAAAATTTAAATGCAATGATATATACCTTTTACATATTAAAGAAAAAAATCCCACAAACGGCAAAAACGCAATTTAATATTTTTTTCAAACCGAATATATTAGCAAAAATATAAATACGACATAGAGACGTAACGCATTTAACGACACAATGTTTTCTGCTGGGCCGATTTCTTTAGGTAAAAATTAAATTTAGAAATTTTTACAAAATCTAATGACATACTACATAATTTTTAATTATTTTAACCCATTTAACGATATTAGACAACATTAGATAATTACCAACCTATAACTATAATAATCCATAGAGCGTGGTCCCTTATCAAGTTAGCTTTGAAAACAAAAGGATGCTGAAATGTCAAAAATTCAACAAGTTTTATTTTAAAATATTATTTTTATATTTTGAAATAAAAATTGTTGGATTTTTGATATTTCAGCATTCTTTTTTCAAAGCTAACTTGATAAGGATGGATTATTACAGTTATAGGTTATAGGTTGATAATTATCTAATGTTGTGTTATATCGTTAAATGGGTTCAAATAAGTAAAAATCGTGCAGTATGTCATTAAATTTTGTAAAAATTTATAAATTTAATTTTTACCTTAAGAAATCGGCCTAGTAGAAAACAATGTGTCGTTAAATGCATTACGTCTATGTCGTATTTATATTTTGTATATTTTCGTTTAAAAAATATTAAATTGCGGTTTTCCCGTTTTGTTGGATTTTTTTTCTCTTTATAAATATATAAATAGGTATATATCATTGTATTTAATTTTTTCAAAAAATTTCGTAAAATAAGTTCGTTTTTACCTTGACGCCCTCTAGCGGCGTTTGTGAGATAAGTGTGGCAATAGTTTATACACCTAAAAATAATGTTTAAAATACTCTTCTAAACGAGACCAAGTTCACTAAATTCGGTTAAAGCAAACCGGAGTTATTAGCACTTTTCTAAATTAAATTTTAACCTTCCCCCACCACTTTATTTTAGAACTGACAAAAATTACACCTAAAGCTTTTTTGTTTAGAAAACATATAAGATTAAAATAGTACCACTTATTGACACAATTTATTTGATATTTTTTTGAGAAACGTATATTTTTATGTTTTGACGTTACCCTGACGCCCCCTAGCGGCCATCCCACAGACTTAAAAATAATTTCCAGGAATTTCTCTTGGTCGCTTTTATATAAAAAAATTATCCCGAAAGTTATACTATTAGTAGTTTTTTTTTTCAAACTTTCGACCTATAGCATTGCTGCCTACCTTGGCGAAGATAGTGGAAAAAATTGTCAAGATGAGGATGATGTCTTTTATGAATGAACACAAACTTATGAACGAATCTCAGTTTGCCTTTCAGGACCGGACGGGCACGAGCGATGCTATCTTTGAGTTTCTTGAGCATTTGTATTTCCACCTGAACTCTGGGGAGGCTGCCGCTGCGGTGTTTTGCGATCTGTCGAAAGCATTCGACTGTGTGGACCACCAGATACTGCTCTGGAAGTTGGAGGCATATGGATTTAGGGGGATTGCTCTGGAGTGGTTTCGCTCTTATCTGTCTGGGCGTGTTCAGACGGTTGTTTATAATGATGTTAATTCTGACGAACTCAGTGCTGGGGTTGGTGTTCCTCAAGGTTCGGTTCTGGGTCCGCTACTGTTCCTCATCTACGTTAACGACTTGCCTCGCCTTTCAATAGCTGGAAGGTTCACTGCTTTCGCGGATGATACCACCATTCTTTGGCATGATACTGACATTAATCGGTTAAAGGGCAATTTAATTGTCGACTTGTGTAAGATAAAACAGTGGTGTGATGCAAATTTATTATCTTTTAATATTTCGAAGACTAATATCTTGACGTTTAGGTGTTACTTGGATAACATTTGTTTGGCAGATGAGTTAATTGCTATGCCAAATGCAATTAAATTTTTGGGATTAACTATTGACAGCAATCTAAAGTTTGAAAATCACATTGATAATTTATGTAATAAACTCTCTTCAGGTTGTTATGCACTGAGGGTTATATATAACAATCTGGACTTATCTATTGCCAGAAATTCCTATTTTTCACTAATCGAATCCCATCTTCGTTATGGTATTTGTTTTTGGGGATCATGTTCTCAATATCTGTTCGGATCTGTGTTTGTGTTACAAAAGAGAGCAATTAGATATATGTGTGGAGCCAGGGTTCGTGAATCCTGTCGTCCCCTGTTTGTCAGACACTCTATCTTAACCCTAACTTGTATTTATATTTTGGAGGTGGTCTGTTTAGTTTTAAAAGTTAAAGGGATGAACTGTCATTGCCAACTCATTAAACCTGCGTCAGACTTTTACCCTTAACTCCTTCCTCGCTCTGAACTAATTAAAAGGTCATTTATTTATGAGGGAAAGAAAATTTTTAATAGGCTGCCTCTGTTATTGAGGAGGCAACAGTGCCATAAAGGGTTTAGAAGACTGACAAAGAGGTTTTTAACTAAGAAGGCATACTACACTCTTGACGAGTTTTATAATGACAGATAGATGTGTTGGTTGACTGGATAATATATAGAATTGACTGATTTATTGTCTAGTAGTGTAAGCGTTTTTTTTTTTTAGTTTGATCTTTGTTTGACTGCTCTGTAAAAATATTTTGTTGTTGCTTTAACTTTGTACATCTAATTTTAAAAATGACTTATCTGTTTAATTGTATATTGTATTATAGGTATTATAAATATGGCTTTGTCTACGATATTTTTGTGTCATTTGACAATAAAGCTATTTTGACTTTGACTTTGACTTTAGTGGAACACCCGGTACAGGTAGAGTCAAAAAGCGGCCTGTCTAGTCCTCGTTGGAAACCCTGTACTTCGCGCTTAACCAAAAATATTCTATAAAAGTGGCATAACGAAATCCCCACAACGATGGCAAAAATGCATAGACTAGAGGTTTAATACGTGAAGAAATAATGTTAAAATCATATACCTATTGCATTTAAACCAATAGCAACACCATATATTCGAAAATGGTGCCAGAAAGAACCATCACAAGGCCATGGTTCTTTATTGTCACCCCTTTCTCAATTAAACTGCATAAATACGAAAAAAAACTAGCTGAGCTAAATCTTAAACCTCTGTAGTATCTCGTTTTGCGCAATTCCTCTGTAAAAATCAATAAATCCAGATTTCCGTGACGTCACAGGGGTTAAAACAACAGTTTTATCCTTATCGTACATCAGGAGTATCGCAGTTATTTAAAAATATTTAAAGTTATATTTTCAGAATGGTTTTTCGCGGATTATTTTCGTAAAAACAGTGTAAGTGTTGGGGTAAATATGGATGGGGAGAAAAAAGGTGTTTAACCTCCGGATTTTTTTGTACAGTTTCAATTTTTATGAAAGTTTGGAATTAAGTTGCTTTCACCCTCCAGATCAAAGTTTATATATGCTTAGGGTATGCTTTTTATTTTTAGGGGGTAAAAACCACCCCTTATGCTAAAAAATTAAAGAACCATAAAAATAGACCTTATGTAAATTAAAATCATAGCTAAATATGTAGAATGAATCTATTTTTATGTTGTAAGTTATATCTAACATTAATAATCACCCTTAATATTGAAAAAAAAATGTATTTTTTTATTTTAAAATTATTTAATAACGCTTTTATTGTAGAATTTTTTTAACAGTTTACGGTATAATAAAGATTTAACTACCATGACGTAATCTTTAAATAACCACCCTTAGGAGATTTACATTTTTTGTTTTTTTGACAAATTAAAACGATTTAAAAAAACATAATTATAGTCCCGGAAATGGAGCTAAAAAATGGCAAAACCTCGCAATTTTTTTGTCCTGCATCGATTTGCATAAAAATTTGAAATTAGGCACTTTTAACCCTCTACTTCAAATTCTATTTTATGGTGATGTGCGCTGTTTGTTTTTTAAGGGTGAAAACTACCCCTAATTGTCAAATTTATAGAATAACATTTTAAACCTTAAGATGGGTAAAAGTTGGTTTGGATTAGTTGATTAATGATTGTTTTATGCTTTAAAATACAATTTTAAAATATTTCAACCCTTAAAAATCAACCCTTGTTAGTGCTTAAAGAAAAAAATATTTACCTCAAAAAATGGTTAATTTACCATAGTGATTTAATTTTAGAATGCTGTTGCTTAAAATATGTATGTACTAATTTCATTTCGCAACTTTTCGACCCTTATAAATTAACTCTTATTATAGCCTAATTAAAACAAAATATATTCCCAAAAAATTAATAGCTTGACAGATTTAATAAATAAAAATATTACTGCCCGAAATATTACCTATTTTATTTTTTTTTGCAAATTTTTAATCCTTAAAAACCACCCCTTACAAAATTGCAATTCTTAGAAAGCAATATAATATATACAAATAGGAAAAGAAAGTAGAATTTTATACAAAAATTATACCGGTAAAAGTATAAAGTATACCGGTTTTATAGAATATTATGCTCCGAAGTGAGCTATTCGAATTTTTCGAAAAAAAAGTTGATTGGTTTTTTAAACATAGCTCCTTTATTTTTAATAATAGAAAGTTATTTTAAAAATTATTTTGTAGAGTTTTTAAGAGCTACAAGGCTATGTAAATTAAATTCTTTTTAATCCCTTTGTTTTAAAATGGGATGAGCTTAAAGGGCTAGAATAAGGCGGTGCTCGCTCGTAAATAGAGGCTTTAAACGGCCATATCAGGCCCAATATTTATTGTACAGAAAAATCTATGTGTTGAAAAGTGTTTGTTATCAAAAAAGCTATAATTCGGTACTTTAGCATTTTTTTCGTGTTTCCAATATTTTTGGAGTTATTTGAAGAAAATGGCTATTTTTACGAAATTGCGAAAATCGTTTTTCACTTTAAGCTCCAATTTTTTTAAATTAAGCATTTTAATTTGGTTAAACTTCTAGGATGTATTAATAATACATATATAAAAAGAATCGCAAAAGGGTACAGATCTATTTTAATTAAGAGGGGAATTAGGGGGTTGTTTTTAATGATGTTTTTGTAGAAAAAGTAGGGATCGACCTTATTTTTATCATAACTCGCTCAATTTTCATGCTAAAAACTCTTTTTTTGTTTTTAAAAGAAAGGTCTTTTATATACTTTAAAAAATACCCTATATGTTTTCCTTGAAAAACGCAAACTTTTCCCGCTATTTGACTTTGAATCTTTAACATTTAGCATTTGACGAACAAAAGCTAACTATTAACAAGCCGTAGCTCGGTCTGTATTGGTTGTAGAGAAATTATAAAAAAACATTTTTTATAGCTTTTTTATAAGCTACAATTTTGCTCTCTACATTTTTTGATAAAATGTATATTTTTAGAGTTATTCGTGAAAAACCCATTAAAAACGTCGATTTTTTTGTCGAAAAACTTTTACTTTCAATCGCGAATAACTCGAAAATATTAGTTTTACGAAAAAAATGTATGGAACATTTTTTACTTAAAATTAGTTTCTTTATCGATTTCTGTAGTTAAAATGTAATAAAAAATTTCCACCTCCAAGATGGGGTGGCAACCACCCCAGGATAAAAGCACACCTCGGCATGATATAAACTTTGATCCTTGGGCTATTCCCTTCCTTCTCTGAAAATTTCAGGTAAATCCATGCAGCATATTGCTGGAGATAAGAGTATTATTAACATAAATATATGAATCTTTAAACACAATTCAGATTTCTGACACTAAAATACATTTATGCTGGATCTTTTAATAATTTATTTTGTTCAAATATAGACAGTATGTTAAACTGAATTTAAGACGAATTTTTAAAAATATATTTGATTGAATTGCGCATTGATAGAAGCTTTAAAAATGCTAAAATACTCATAAATAAACAATTACTCAGGTCTAAAAAAAAGTGGTGTGTGTTGAGTGTCAGACTAGGATTTTCTGGTGTATGTTTTTCCGCTGAACACAAATCTAAAGTCAAAATTGAGGGTCAAGCAGCAAAAAATCAAGAAACCCAAAAAACCGGCAGAAACCTGCTACCACGGAATGTTTGGACTACTACTATATAAACTATAAGAGATACAATAATTTTATAAAACAAAAAATAAAGCTTTTAAATTGTCTATATAAAAAGTTATGTAAATATTTTTGATCAGATAAATGAATAAAGGAGATTCAAACAAAAATGTAATTTTGACAAAAAATTTCGTTCCAATATTGATTTTTTTATTATTATTGTGATTTTTGTTTTTTTTTTTGTAATTACAAATAATTTATTTTACTTAGTTGAATCCCAAATCACTCAAAATTTGCAGACAAAATTCAAAAATAAAAAAAATAATTCTTAATTTTTTTCCATGGGTATTCCTTGAAAAAATTCTGAGAATTCGGTTTTTTGATTATAACTCGAAAAAAATTGCATTTAGACAAAAAGGTTATATAACTTAAATTAAAGATCTTGTAAAATACATGGTTTATGTCATATAAAGTTAAGGGTATCTTTTACAGTTTTTGAGATATTGACGTTTTAAATTTAAAAAAAAAGTTCACACCTAAAATTACGCTTTTTTCGATTTTTTGCTATTTGACCCCCAATTTAGACTTTAGATTTGTCCGGCGCCCAGCACACACCTTTTTTTTGTGGACCTGTGTTATTGTATTAAAAGAATATATATACTGTGTGTCCCAAATTGGTGGGGAATATATAGGGATCTTGGAAACCACGATAGATAGAAAATCGGTTAAATGGGGAAAGTTTTGGACAATTATGTTAGTAAGCTAATCCCGTTTACTACATGGTTTTATCTATTCAGGTTTTTGAGAAATTTTGAAAAAACCTGAAACATGCATTTTCGAAAATCGGCCATATTTTTTTTATAAGTGAAAATTTTTCAAATCTGTAAAAATTTCACCAAAGCAACTCTTTTTG
This sequence comes from Listronotus oregonensis, assembly GCA_019359885.1. Taxonomy (NCBI): domain Eukaryota; kingdom Metazoa; phylum Arthropoda; class Insecta; order Coleoptera; family Curculionidae; genus Listronotus; species Listronotus oregonensis. The sequence continues at coordinate 7,951 of JAHBCN010015430.1, forward strand.
TAGTATATAACCGAATAGTCAATTTTTATTTTTACGTTTCGGGTTTTTAGAATCATTATCAACTTTATTTTTTCATATGGACGCCATATTGGATTTTTACTCAGCGAAAAAGTGCTTTTTATTTTGATTTCAACAATGTATAACATGTTATAATTTATGAGTTTATAACCTCATTTACTTCAAAAAAAAAAAAAATTATTGGCCTTGATTCCGGCGAACGTCATTTTTTTTGCAAACAATAAAATATTAGTAATTGTCAAAATAGATAAGCAAAACAGATAGTTTACAGAAATGGATTTCGCGAACAAAGCTATAACGTTAATACCGTGTTACAACAAAACTACACGAAACAAGTTAATTGAAACAAGTGAAAAAAATAATGAAAAGTGGCTAAACTAATATTCCCACTAAAATGAAGATGTAAAGTAACGACCCAAAATTCAAAATGTTGTCCATTTTTCTCAACATACTTACGATATTTTTTTAAATAGTCCTAACTACCCTATGAATGGTTGACTTAGATATGTGGAATTCGCTATCAACATCCCTGGCTGAAGATGTTGGATTTGCTTTAAAATGTTGGTTAACTGCAGCATCTCGTTGTCGATTTTCTTTAACGTCTTCTGTCTGGTTTAAACTTCGTTAACAAATTTGTAAAAGTTTTCAAGTATGTTAGTTTAGGATGCTGCCTTTCAGGAAAATTGTCGAAATACGCGCAGCTATATTAACATTTCTATTGCTTTGGAAATAACGTGCAAAAGATCAAGTTTAAAATAATTAACCATTTTACAAAGTTGAAAAAATTGTAATAACGTATCCAAGCTAACTTGATAATGACACTAGATGACATTCGCAGGAATCAAGGCCAACTGGGAAAATTTTGTTTTTTGAAGTAGATGAGGTTATAAACTCTTAAATTATAACATGTTATACATTGTTGAAATCAGAATAAAAAGCACTATTTGGCTGCGTAAAAATCTAATATAGCGTCCATATGAAAAAATAAAGTTGATAATGATTCTAAAAACCCGAAACGTAGAAAATAAAAATTGACTACTCGATCATATTCTACAGAAAGAGTTGCTTTGAAAAAGTTTTTACAGAATTAAAAATTTTACTTATAAAAAAAATATGGCCGATTTTCGAAAATGCGTGTTTCAGGTTTTTTTTTAATTTCTCAAAAACCTAAATAGATAAAACCATGTAGTAAACGGGATTAGCTTAGTAACATAATTGTCCAAAACTTTCCCCATTTAACCGATTTTCTATCTATCTGGGGTTTCAAGATCCCATACATTCCACAATTTGGAAACTTTAATATATATATATATATATATATATATATATATATATATATATATATATATATATATATATATATATATATATATAATAGGTTTTTTATGAGCACCAAATCTGGGTAAAAACAAAGGTTCTTTTTAGAATAGAGTAATAAATACTTTCGAAAATAAGTCGGATCAAAATGTAAACAAAGATAAAGAATAGTACGCGGGGAAACTAAGATAAAAAAATGGTTGAAGAAGAGAATTCAGATGCCCATGGCTATTCCAAACTGGTGGGTAAAACTAGAAAACGCCAGAGCGATGGATTTTCCAGTACTAGAGCTGTGTATGGGAACATACCGCCGCCTGTGGACTCGTTCAATGTCATCTATCTGTCATTTGTGCTTGGAGGAATGGGGTTTCTGCTTCCTTACAACAGGTAAATGTCTCTAGTATTGGTATATAAGAGCTGGCGGCTACCTTGAATATTCTGCAAGATACAAAGCTACAATTTTGTGTGTGATTAATTTTTAAAAATGTTATAATAATTGAAAAAGATTTAAAAACGTGCCGACGCAATAAAACTGCGGATCGGTAGGTAAAAGGACAGAACTTAGGGACGGACTCTAAAATATAAATATTTAAATTTATTGTTTATTTAGGTAAGTATAATCTTAAAATTACATTAAGAAATTAAATATATGCAAAGTTTTAATAAATTTATAACTGCATTATCTATACACAATTACATTTTTAATCTAAATATCTAAATCTAATTCTGTTTCACTATCAGAGTCATCATTGAGATTAATTACAATGGGATTTATATTGTTTTGGATAGAAAGTAAGAGTCCTCAATTTTATAATGTGCTGTAGTGAATTTTTCCAGCTCTAAAGCTGGTATGTTAGTAATTACTTTTTTTATCAAATTTATAACACTGGGACTTAAAGTAGGTGTAACATTTTCTGCTTTGATCTTTGATTTTACTTGGTTCCACAAGTGCTCTATGGGGTTAAACATACAGTGATACGGAGGAAGCCGTAAGACAGTATGCCCAGCCTGTTCAGCCAAATTATCACATACATATTGTTTTTTAATTGCATATGAATTTAGGACTTCCAAAAGTTACGTTTTTTTGTAACTGAATTCAAAATAAATATCATTTTCTAACAAATATTCCTGGATTTCAGTTTTTGAACTTGATGAAGCTAGTGCTTTGTGTAGCAGACGGCTGTGGAAGCTTGCGTTATCCATGACAATAATACTGTTGTTTGGAATATTTTTTAAAAGATAATTTTGAAACCAGTTTTCAAAAAGTTCTGCACTTGTATCCTTATGATAATCCAAGCTAGAATCCTTAATATTCTTTGCAGACAACAGCAAGCAGTTTGGGACAAATCCGTCTTTTGAACCAGCGTGTATTATGGTAATGCGTTTTCCTTTATTTGAAGGTGCTTTCGTCTGACAGTTTTGACTGGAATCAACCCATCCTTTGGATACTGTGTCGTGTGTATCGAACCATGTTTCATCAAGCTAAATTATGGATCTGTTTTCTAACCTTTATCTTTTAATTTCTTGAAGGTAATTAAATCTCCAAGTGCGTAATCTGTGCGATTCCATTACTACTTGTCTTTTGTCTATTTTGCGGTATTTAAATCCCATTTTACAAACAACTCTATGGAGGGTGGCACGGCTAATATTTATATTGGTTTCATCTTCGTCTAGCTTCTTTTTCAGTTTATCCAAGGTAGGAATAACTCTGTTTTCATAAAGACAATATATTTTCCTTCTTATTAGGTCCTGATCACTATTGTCTATACGGTGAGATTGACAATCACTACGTTTTTTTCTTTTGTTAATTCTTCACTAATAATAATATCCCTTATCGATAATATTGGACTTTTTGTAAGTAGACAGGTTTCTTTTAAAGCTTCTTGTTTAATTAGACCTCTACTGATTAAGGTTTCATACATTTTCCCCTGTTTTTGCATCTAATGAAAATGATTTCGACACGACATAGTTATATTCTCGTAAAACAACTTTTTCACAACGCACAGTAAAAACGGTTATTTATCACTGCCACTAAAATATTAGCCAAAATATTAATACTCAAGAAATACCTGGCCCACCCCTGCCCTTATGAACAAAAGGGTTTACCCAAGAACAATAGGTAATAAAATCGTTCAGGGTTTATTGGGGTATTGTCCGTCAAAAGCCATAACGATATACTTTGAGACAGACTATACCAAAAAAATCGCTGTAAATTAAGCTACAAGGCTTTTCGCTGTCTAATATTCAGCCAAAACGCCGATATAATCCATTTTGAAAACAACACATTCGCAGCAAGCTAAAGATATCGTGCCAAGACATTCTACGACAAATAATTAACCTGGAAAAGATATAGAATAAACTTTAATGCAAATGTTGACTGTTTTATACTTTTACCTGATATTTATTGTTATTTTTAGTCCAACAATCCAGTTTCTATGGCTATACGAGTATGTTGCCGCCGAAATATACTCAAGCAGTCATGGTAGGAGAAAGTAAGACTTTTTTATTGTAAATAATTACAGACACACAAATAAAAATAAATTAAATATTTTTTTCGTAAAATCATATCGAAATAATAACTTTTCAATCGTCATTTTGATGTCGAAAAGACAGTCTCTTACGCACGCGTGCAACAAAGCTCAGTGTTTTAGGCACTCGATGTGTTACCAAGCTCGGCCTGCGGCCTCCTTTGGCAATCATCACATCGCATGCCTAAACCCCTATTATTTCACAACATGTATCAAAAATAGCTATTTATTACCACAACTGCAATGTTAATAAATAAATACATTACAAATCGAAAATTTGTAGGTATTTCTGGAGTGTTTACCTCGATAGTCCGTATCGTTACAAAATTTATAGTTAACGAGCTCAGAGGCAGTACCGTTTACTTCTTTACCGTCTCAGTGTCCACAGTACTTACTTGTTTCGCCATGTACCACTTGATACGAAGATCCGATTTTATACAGTTCTATATTGCTCTTTGTGAAAGAGCCAAAACTAGGATAACATTGGAACCTACAGAGGACGCAGGTTTGGTAAGTATATATAATATATAACTTTTTGAAGAGACATATCTGACAAGATCTCGTGCCAAGTTTCAAAAAATTTTATAAGCGAATCTTGGAATTGCAAAATTACCAAAATTTCGGTTCAGGTAAAACCAAACAGGCACCAGTAAAATAAATATTGTCCCTGCCATGAGGCAAAGTGTCAATAAATCAGTGACAGTCGGTATTTGAAAAAAAAATGTAAATTATTCAATCGACGATAAAGTATCCATAATTAAATGGCTTTATGCGGGAAACAGTTTTAGAGCAGTATCTGAAATGTTTTCAGTTTATTTCCCCACCAAGCCCATTCCGTCCATTTCAACTATTAAACGTATTGTCAGTAAGTTCGAGTCCAAAGGTACCGTAATAAATAATTGTAAATAAAGTCAAAGAAAGAGAGAACAGAGATCTTAATATTCTAGTAAGTGTGGAGGAAAACAAAATTGTTAGTACGAGGGTTCTTGGGCAAGAGGTAAATAAACATCATACAACGGTTTGGCGCACTTTAAAAAATTACAAATATTATTCGTATTAATTTGAAAAACATCAAAAGCTGCAGGAAGGAGATGAAGAGCGAAGAATGGCATTTTGTTTTGAAATGATGGAAAGAGCAAATAACGATAGGAATTTTTAAGAAATATTTGTTTAACCGATGAATGTACATTCACCCTCAACAATGAACCAAATGTTCAGAATTGTATTGGAGTCAAGAAAATGAACATCGCTTTGTTCATACTCGAACACAATATCCCCAAAGAACAAATGTATTCGTGGGAATTATCGGACACCATATCATTGGATCCTTTTTATGGACTATAACCTGACAGCAGAAACCTATTTGGACTTATTTCAAAATCAAATTGGACCCGCCTTGGAAGAAGTTGTTCGGGAAGATCAAATAATCTGGTACCAAATGGATGGTTGCCCCGCCCATGATGCCGGTATGGTTAGAGAGTACCTGGAAAATGCTTTTAACGGCAATATTATTGGTCCACGGTACCGGATACTTTGGCCAGCCAGGTCACCTGATCTTTCACCGAATGACTTCTTTCTGTGGGGTCACTTAGAAAGTGTCGTTTATAAAAGTGTAAAATTTGAAAATCTAAACCAACTACAAATAGTTATTTACATTACAAGATGCGAAAGTTTACTTTTTGGTGTGAGGTGGTTTTTAAATGGCCGAGGCGAAGCCGAGGCTATTTAAAACCTCCGAACACTTGAAAGGCCTTTCGCATCGTGTATTGTATTATATTTTTTCTGCTACTGTTCTATGTATCGCATAATTTAATAATCATTAACATCAAGTTTTAATAGAAATATCAGAGATTTTGAAATTTTACCTGTTAAAAATTAATCCATAGCAACACATTTATTGTTGACATTGTCTGTCATCAATTGTCAGATTTTGAATTATTGTTAATTTAGTATAATCCATTCCCATTTTAAAATGTTAAATGAATATGAAAATGGCATCCAAAAGGCAGCTGACCTTGCGTGTGCCTCACTTCTGCCAGACAAATCTAAAGAGGTACCATCAAACATATAATCGTTTTCTGAATGGCTTGCTACAAAAATGTGGGGCGATTGACGAGAATGTGATGTTGGCGTATTTTCAAGAAAAATCCGAGTCTTTATCACCACCAACCCTCTGGTCTGTATTTCCATCCCAGTTAACAATTTCGAAACAAAATCAAGATATTTCGGAGTTCAAGAAACTAGTTGCTTTTATTAAAGGAAAACGATGGTTATGAGGCAAAAAAGTCAAAAATTTTTAAAAAATAAGAAATCATAAAGTTTTTACTTAACGCGCCTGATCAAAGTTACTTAGCAATGAAAGTAATAGCCATTATGGGAGTGGCTGGGGCATGCCGGACAGACGAAATATACAGAATGAAGCTAAGTGATGTAGAAATAAGAAATGACGTGGCTATAGTAAAAATGGGAGTCTAAAAATAAAGTTAAAGAAATTTGTAGTAACCAACGATGAAGGCTCATTCCTTATGTCAGATTTCACGGAATTTTTACGAGGCCAAGGAATGCTCAGATGAGCGTTTATTACGTTATGAAAGAGGGTAAATGTGTTAATCAAGTAATTGGAAAGCACACTATTTCAAATGTACCTAAAGAAATTGCGAAGTTTTTGAAGCTTGAAGACATCAGTAGATACACTGGCCATTCTTTTAGAAGAACGTCAACTACGTTCCTTGCCAATGCTTCGGATGTCGATATTTTGGACTTAAAAGGCATGGAGGTTGGAAGTCTTCTTCTGTTGCGGAGGGATATATTGCTGAATCCTATAGTAATAAGTGGAAATTTCAAAGAAGATTTTACACGAAATTCCTACCAATATTTCCTCTAATAAAGTAACAGTGAAAATATGAATATTAACGTAGTTAAAGGTGATAAGATACCCCCAAAAACAAATTTAAAAACTGTTAATTCAAGTATTATTCCTCCAATTTCTTTTGCTAATTGCTCAAATTGCACAATTACTTTTAATGTTAATACCTAACCTAGTTTTTTAAAAATTTTGTCATAAATTAGTTACTTTTTATAAATAAATCCTAATATTTCCCACAAGCATATTTTCTTTTTTTTTTTCTTACTTTTTTGTCCAGGCGCTGAAAAATTACTTTGAGCTAGCAACCTTAAAACCCGTAACAGAAGGTTTCTTTCGTTATCATTCGCGTTGTAGGACCCAAAGTTTTCTTATTTATCAGTAGTAGAAAAACGCTTTTCGTTAGAATGTAATAAAATTTGCAATTCAAATAGAACGTTAGAAATGAATTTTATGATCGGTTGAGATATTGTTTATTTAATGGGGGTTGTTTGAAAATTTAATTAATTAATGTTTTTATTAAAATTTTTATTATTTTTAAAAATTATTGTATTTTATTTCATTTTATTTTCCACCCCCTAGTAAAATATTAAGAGTTCAGTTTCTCTTTTTCGGATCTATTTTTTGATCTTCTGAGTTAAACATTTACAATTATTTATTGCGATGGGTTTGGGCTCGAATTTATGACAATACGTTTAAGGTTGAAATGGACCAGATAAGCATGGGAAAATAAATTAAAAATATTTTCTTATTTTTTAATTAAATTCTAGTATGATAAAATTATTTTTTTAATGATCGAAGTAATAATTGTTATTGGGTTTAAAAAAATTGTACATTAAATAAAGGTTTAAAAAAAAAAATAATGTTAACTGTCTTTTACTTTGAATGTAATGGGTTTGATGAAACAAAAAAAAACAATTCCCTTGTATTCGGCTGTTCAAAAATTTAAAGGTGTATGGAAGCCCAATTTGGTTCTCGATCAAAAAAAGTCCACCCAGTATAAAAAACTGTCAGAGTTGGCCCGCCCATTCTGCGCAAAACAAAATTCCACGAAATAATTTAATGTTTCCCCTACTTACACACGATAAATCCAAGAAATGTGTAGTTAGGGAAACATTATACTTTTATGGGGCCGTAAGTCTTAGGTTTCTAAGGTTTTTGGTGAGGGGCGCGCGGCGCGATAAACTATATTCCCCGCTGTATCGTCAACCTCGTCGTCTCTTTATTCGTCATTTTCGTTGTGGTTTTCCCTTTTGGGCCCTTTGCGTGAGTACCTATATTTTGTGGTTGCAGAAGTTTTTTGGATTGATAAAACCCTTATTTTAAATGATTAGTTTTATAAAAATTTGACTATAATTTTGTTTATTTTTTTACTTATAATATCGTAACAAAATGATTAGAGGTTGTATGGTTTTGTCTTGCAAATCCAAGGGTAACATACCCGGCATTTTTTACTTTAGGTAAGTATTTCTTATATTTAAATTAGGTGCTTCTTATGAGACGTAACGTTAGGTAACCGAAAAAATAATAATATATCAATTATGAATAATAAAATAATGAAAATTTCATAGGAAATAGCAGTAAGAAAAGTAAGGCAATCTTAACTATCTTTTAGATGATTTCCACAATGTTTGTGTATTTCTGTGGATTATTAAAAAGAAATAAGGTTTACATTTAGGTACTTTTATTTTATTTAATAATTTAGTACATTCTTTTAAAGGATCAAAATTATTAATTACTGGGCAGACCAGGCAAATTTTAATATATACAGGTCCCTCTAATTGAATGAAAGAAAGTACAATTTTATGCTAAAGTTCCTTTTTGCTTTTTCTGTATTTGTTTAAAAAGAAATTAGATTTTTGGTTCTTAAACTTACATTATCAACTATTTAAGCTCGACATACTGTAGACACATAATATTTAACGGATACTGTTACAATGGATACCTAGGTACCAAAGGTTACTAAACATTTTTAACCACTGTTATTCTGTCTCATAAATGTTTGTTATTAGTAAAAAGTATATGCCTAAAAAGCAGTTATAAAAATTTTCACTTTTTAATGTACAACCAGAATCTTAGGATTAGATTTAACTCATTTCACTATCTTGCCCTTCTTTTATCACAAAATTGGTTATAAGTACATGAAACTATCATACAATGTTTGAAATTTATTTAAAAAATCTTGTTTTTATTTATTTACAAAGATTTTTGGTAAAAATACAAAACTCACAATAATATCGACCATTTAATTAGAAGGTTTCTTTCCATATTATATCAGATTATATAAAATCCAATATTACATAATAATTTTATTTTTTGCACAATTTTGTGCAAAAAATAAAAAAAACAGTGAATGCTTGAATTTGACATTTGATGATGTCAACTTTATAGATAGTAACAAAGAATTATGGAAGTCCGGCCCTGACCTACTATTCATTGCGCAAACTCCGCGGGGCCAACCCCCCTATTCCCGCTGCCCTGCACGCCTGGACAATTTTGTTCTACAGTATTGGGCTTCCATACACTTTTAAACTTCCTTGGGCTGTACGTCAGATTTGACAAAGCCTTATAACAAATTGTTTGCTGGTGGCTGGTGTCTGTTTGCTTTTACCCGAACCAAAAATTTGGTAATTTGGCCATTACATTCGCTATTTAAAATTTTTTGAAAATTTAGCATTGTTTTGTGCGTCTTTAGTGAAAAATTGTCTTTGCTAATGCTAAAAAATATGCGCGTTTCTTTCTATTATTTTAGATTGAAACCAACGATGCTCAATACGGAATACTCAAGATCCAAACAAGTCCTCCACCCACCGGTACCCAGTTGAGTTTCGCGAACCCGGCTTACGAACCATCTGCCCCAGTGCCCACCTATAAAGTAGAAGACGTCGTAGTAAGAGGGCGCCATAGTGTTAGTACAAATGGAGTCGGAATCAACGCAATTAAAAGTAAGTTACATATTTTATGTATCATCCCTGTACGATAAAGGTATTTTTTGCGACTAGCTACAACTTACCAACCAACCAAATAACGTAACCAGAACGTTTTTGCGTTTTGTAGTGAGATAGGGGAAATCTATGACGTCAACGAATTGCGTCATTATTTCTTACCACAGCTTACACAGCTCAACAGGTATAGAGAACCTGAGTAAGAACAAGTGGCGCCTCTTTCGTTAGTTTTGTAAGTTCGTACGTGAGGACGAGCTGTTTATAAACATGTATTTCACGAATGATGTAATTATTTATTAATTATATTATTTCTTTGTAATCTTTGCAAATTTAATGCATAAAAATATCACAATTACTTATTGAGACAATAAAGATTAATAAGAGAGATATAATTAAGTGATTATGAGTGGAAAAAACGTTAAAAACTAGCCAAGATCTGGTAACACCGGTTGTTGTGTTGTGTTGTGTCATAATACAGTAAAAATGAGTCAAATATAAAATTTTATTCGTTTCCATCGAAACCTCATTTAATAGAACGCCGATAAAAGTGGATAAAAGCAGTGAATCGGATTAAGTAAATTGTATAGCCATTGACAATAATATATAAATGTGTACATGGTTATTTCATTTTAAAGTAAACAGGGTTTATTTTGGACTTCCTGTATTTTTAAAAGAAAAGAATATGCAGAAACTTTACTTTTTTCCTAGAATTCAATTATCTAATCAGAAAAACATTTAAACAAAAACAAAAGAATACCCGTACTTTAATCTAGATAGAGATTTTCGAGGAATTCTGTGTATAGGGGTTGTGGGTTTATTTTACCGCGGGTTCTGCCAGATCCTAAAAACTATGATACATAAGGATGGTTTCACCTGAAAAAAAAACTGGCTACAGGTCTGGGCTTATTGTAAAATTAAGAATTTTAAAAATACGTTTATTACTTTTGAGTAGTTTTATATGAGTTTTCATCAGAAGAACGCTTTAAATTATATTATATGCTAAAAATGATATATATATCTATTTTTAAAGCAAGCAGCAAAATTACAATAAACGAAAAATTAAATACAATACAGGTAAAATTTGGTGGTAATAAGAACACTTTAAAAAAAAATTAAATATTACTAATAATTTAAATGTTATATGACCCCGTTATTTTCGAAATATGATCTATAACCCCTTCTTAGCCTTTCTAAGCTGCCTATATTTTTAAGGTTTGGTTAAACTGATTAATTTCATTTACAATTTTTTCTCTCATTTCTTCAGTGTTTGTGTTCCCATTTTGGTAAACGACATTATTAAATTGACCCCATAGAAAAGTGTACAAAATTGTAATATCTGGACTGTTAGGTGGCCATCTAATAGCTATAACGTCAATCCACTGATCGTATTGGCGATTGAGATACTGCACAACTTGATGAACACCCATGGGGTGGCGCTCCGTCTTGTTGCCAAATTATCTTGCGATACGTTTCAGTGGCAATTCTTCTAAACTGTCCTCAATATCGTATTCAAGAAGATTGAGATATCTTTTCCAGTTAAGGATCCCTTAAAGAATATTGGCCCGACAATTTTATTGTTAAGCACACCATCAGACATGAAGAAGACCTCCTTGTATTTAATTTCTTGAATTTCCTGGGATTTTGTCTTGCCGGCTGTGCGTATTGCATCGTTTGATTGATATTGATTGATTGATAAACTAAATACACAAGTTGAGGTTTTGTCCGCCTCGACACTGCAGCCTACAGGGCTTGTTGTATCTCTTGTGTATTTGTTTCAGTTAAAAAGGTTTGACACCTTAGACAGGTGTAGTAGCCCTTTTACTGTTCTTTTCTGGTCTCCAGCCTCCTGGTGGTTAGTGTCCACCATGAGGTTTTGATTTGTTCTCCAGTATGTAAGTGCAGGGCACTCATATATGATGTGAGAGGCTGTCTCTTCCTCTTCGTCACATAGTCTGCAAATGGGTTCTTCTCTATAGATGCCCATAGTGTGCATATGTTTTCTTGGGTGCAGTGTCGGTTATTAATCCTGTCACTATTCTAATCTGATTCCTATTTAGTTTCAGTAGTTCACTTGTCAATGCTTTCGATGGTGAGTCCAACATTGATTTAGTGTGATTTTGCCTTGGAATGTGGTTCCAGTATGACTGATGTTGTGTTTGAATCCACCGAGTCATGTAGCCACGAACCAAGGCTTTTAGTATTCAAAAACAGGTTCAGGACCCACAAACATTGCTGCGGAGCCTCGCCTGGCCAGGGAGTCTGCATTTTCATTGCCCTGTATTCCCCTGTGTCCTGCTTAGGAAAGTGTAACTTTGTTGTGGTTAGCCAGGTTTAGGAGGCATTGCAGACAGTTCCAAACCAACCTTGAGTTGACTTCTTGAGATGCCAAGGCTTTTATAGCCGCTTGACTATCAGAGAAGATAGTAATGTCCCTGCCCTTATATCTCCTCCTCAAGTTCTCTCGCAGACAAAGTTCAATGGCATATATTTCCGCCTGGAAAACAGTGGCATATTTCCCCAGGGAAGCATACGCATTAAACCTAGGGGTCATACCATGTATTCCTGCGCCGGCTCCATTGTCAGTCTTGGATCCATCGGTATACCAAACCAAATTCCGAGACTGACCAGGAGATCGCTCACTACCGCCCCAGGTAAGCTGGGTTTTGCATCGGTTAAACATTCCCAATGTAGTGAACGTAGCTTCATCCATCCAAAGAATCGTTTGAAACAGGGTAGGATAATACGTTATATTTTATTGTTCATGGATTAAAATTTGGAAAACAAATTGAAAGCGAAGTTTCTTTTGTTCACGTGTTAAATGCTGCACTGGAAGAACGTGATATGGAAGATACTTAAAATATTTCAGTGTTCTCTGAACCGTCGCATAGGTTACTCTTCTTCTTGCAGGGCCATACCTCAAGTCTCTAACTGCATCAGTAATTGACTTCATGGGATACAAAGTAAAATAATTTAGAATAGCTCGATCCGGTTTCTTTTTCTCATTGTAGTCCTTTTCTAATATGTAACGATTTTGTTTCTTCGAATAAGACCTTCAGTTTTAAAATCGTTTTTACTGATATATTTCGGTGGAAATTTGCAACATATCTTCGTTGTGTTTCCCTGGCGTTTTCTCCACATTTATAATGGAGAGTTATAATTTAAAGCCGTTCTTCTGATAAAAACCGCTTCATAAAATTACTCCAAAAAGTAATAAACGTATTTTTAAAATTCTTGACTTTGACAAATACCACCTGTGACCTGTGGCAGCCATCAGGTTTTTTTCGGGCAAAACTATCCTTATAGTATCATGCAGTTTTTAGACAATTTCAGCAGAACCGCAGGAAATAAACCCAGCAACGCCTATATCACCGAATTCCCCGTGGAAATTTCTATCTATTTATATAAAAATATACAGGGTATTCAATTAAAAAAATACGTCACTCGTGCTGTAACTCTTTTGTTTTTGTTTCAAATGTTTTTCTGATTAGATTATTGAATTCTACGGAAAAAACTACACGAAATGGCTATATTCGTTTTTAAAAAAGTACAGGGAAGTTCAAAAATAAAGCCCTGTTGACTTTAAAATAAATAACGCTGTACAAAATGTATGGAGCAAATTTATTATTTGCACAACCAAAAAATGAATTAATAATTTCCTGGAACACGTAAATAATAATTGAAAATTGCGTATTTTATGATATATAATATAAATATACAGGTTGACTCATGTAGTAGATATGACATTATCGAGGATTTTGAAAACAGAAACCGCCAGGTTTTAGTGCAGATTTATAATCTCCCAGAAGGCCGATTTTAAAAACATAAAACACTTATGGTTTTAGCTGGCAATTTCGTAATTACAGGGTGTTAAAGCATTGTATACATAATGATTTATATCCTTTGCGAAGTAGATAAATGAATAAGTAATTTAATGATATTAATCAAATACTTGACAAAAAATATTATTTTTTCAGCATAACAGGCATTATCCATAGTTACAAGACAGATATTAAAAAGCATTTTCAAGTATTGCTGGTACCCACTTACACAAAATTAGGAAAAAAGCAAAAAAAAGGCTGTACCTACAAAACTGTTTTTTTAAATCAGCTCTTCTTGGAGGTTATAAACCTGCAATAAAAATGAGGGTTTGAATTTAAAAAAATCGTAGTTTTAACTTTTATTATGATTCATCCCACTCAGTAAATCACGACTAATCTAAAAGTAAGTCGCGAAATAGTTATTTTCCTAACAAGTGCGCAAAGTGCTGCTGCCCGAACGACGCGAAGCACGGCAGTCGCGTGCGGAAAAGTCACTTTCCGCAAGCGTTAGGAACAAAATTTTTCCTACGAGCGTCAGATAATACCAATATTAAAGCAATGATTATTTTTTAAATTATGTTTAATCTGAAAGAACTACTACAACATATTTATAAATGGGAATTATTTGTTGATAACATTTACAACAAAAGAACAGTTATTAGCATATTGTAAATTAATTGCAGAACCTGTAATTTCATTTAGCGGGTGGCTTATGGAGGCGCTTATTGTACAGCTTGATGAGAGTTGACTTAGCTCAGGAGGGAGTTGTTCATGGTCAATATTTTATTCGACATATCCTTTTTCTGATTTGTGGATTCATCAATGTAGCTCTCAGCTACAGCCATTGATTTCCAGCCCCCAAGTCGCTTGACATTGGTAATTCCTTCTCCGGAATCCGCTAACATAGTCGCAGAGGATCGACAGAAAACTATGTCCAGTGTACTCTTCTGGATTTTTAAATTTTAGGTATGCAGCAATTTCTGAAGGCATTTTACCTATTGAATTCATTCCCACACATTGCGTACTGCATGCTCCTTGTTTATACTGGACAAAAAACGTCTGTGTGGGGTATGTAGTTTTCGTAAATTTGTACATTTTACGGTACAATTGCAGATAAGTCCATTATTTGTTTCATCGGCACTACAAAGATTCTGGAAGTGTTATTTTTACTGTCAGAGATTTTCACCACTATCAAAGTTTCATTATCCTGTATGTCATCAATCATTATTTTGTAAGTTCATCTCTCCTACAAGCACCGGCTAATCTAAAAATTTTAGCAACTTTTATTAGAAGGTAAATATTATCAGGTGCTTCTTTCATGATCTTGAAACTTCTTCTTTGCTGAAAGTTTTTGATTTTTGGCCGGTATCCCGTTTTGGTGTTTAAGTAGTGATGTTAGCTTGAAATATAAACTTAAATCAAGGTTCCTTTTCACTTTGAGGACACATTTTAACATAGAGTACTTACTCCATAAAGTATTAGGTTTATGTTTTTGCAAATTGGCAAAATAGGCCAAGAACACTTCTTCTTTAATACTTTTTGTCCCCTTGCTTTGGAGCACCAGTTTTCGAAATGACTATATTGATTCTCATATTTTTCACGAGATTTTGCTGGTAATAAATTCAAACTTACGGTATTTGCTGCATCAGGATAGAATCTGGTAGCTCCTCATCAGGATTTCACTCATATTAAATAATTATTTTTGTCGGATTTTTGTTAATTAAAAAAGATACATGACGCCTTTTCATTAAAAATGCTTGTTTGTATTGAAATTCATTTGTGCAATTGCTTGTTCATATGGAAACAGAAGAAAAAATCTGGCATGTGTTAAAATCACCAAGATTACATATTGTTGCTTGACTTGTCATAATCATTTATTATTATACAGGGTAATTAAAAAATGTTTTTTTTTGTTTTAGTTGAAATACTGAATATTACAAGTAACAAACAAAAAAGAGAATAAACTAAAACTTGCAATGGCTTCGTATATTGCATGAAATAGCCTACAATTACTAAAATACATATAAAACTTTTTTTTACCTGTAAGATTTTATAGTAGTTTACTTTTCCGCACGGCGTGCAGAAACGTTCACTTTTCCGCACGCCGTGCGAAAAATGTGCAACTTTGCGCATTCAAATGCGTGTGGAAAAGTGGACTTTTCCGCACGCTCGTGGGAAAAATATCTTTTATAATGTATTTTTTAGGAGGTATACAAGCCCGGTGGGAAGTAACCAAAGCAACTTATCCCTATATGATTATCAATATGCCTCGTATACTTCGGGACACTTCTTATCTATCCAGGACTGGCTTCGGAAGTAGTTAGTTGCTCGCTGGGAACATGGATGCCCATTTTGATGATGGCGATTTTTAATGCTTTCGATTTGATAGGAAAAATGGTCGCCAGCACTGCTGGGTATGTATTGACTGTATAAATTCACATACCAAATCTTGGTGCTTGTCAAGAAAGCCACCTTCGGAATTCGTTATTTTTTTTTTAAACTCTTTGAGCAAAAAAAATTGCGGATGCTTCATGTCTTTTAATTAAATTTAAAAAAACACAGTATAGTCTGTCTCAAAGTATACCGTGTTAGCTCTTGCCTTTATTTATGTATTATACCTGCCGACAGCAATAAAACTGCGGATCGGTAGGTATTAAAGAGACAAGAACATTAGGGACGGACTATAATAATATAAATATTTATAATTTTTCTTTATTTAGGTAAGTATAATCTTCAAATTACATTAAGAAAATAAATATATGCAAAGTTTTAATAAATTTATTACTGCATTATCTATACATAATTACTTTTTTTAATCTAAATATCAAAAATCTAATTCTGTTTTACTATCGGTCATCATTGAGTAATGGTACCATTACTAATTTTTCTTTTGCATATTCCCAAAACGTTCAGTCATAGAAAATCTATTTTCCCAGTTAAGTTAACAATATCTTACTTTAACAAATATGCGGACCTTATACTCGCATTCCAAAAAATAATAAAAAAAAAAAATACATGTTAAACAAAAAAAAAAAAACCCTGAAACGAATAAAGTGGTATAGAAATCATCCATTCTGTACTAGTCTTACATTTAACAACAATTAAAATTTTTTAAAAATGTATCAGCTTAATTATTAAAACATTAATATGCATTTTCAAAAACTAAATAATATCCTGTTACCATACATTGTAAAACTCAGCTGTTGTGATGTTACCAACTTCTAAATAATGCATTTAGTTGTAAGTATACCTAAAATTGAAAAAAGATTTCCTTTTTTTTGATTGTAATTTTTTTTTTCCATATTGTAGACCTGAGGAAGAAAATAATATTTTAAAAGCTCGTTAAACTAAAGTGTTTCATTTTAAAATTGGCCTCTCCTGGACCGATCCCCAAAAAATTTAGTACCTTTGTTTTTTTAACTGGTCCAAAGACTTCCCTCCTCCTTATTTATATATATATAAAATATATATATATATATATATATATATATATATATATATATATATATATATATATATATATATATATATATATATATATATATATATATATATATATATATATATATATTTTTCTATATATATATATATATATATATATTTTATATATATATATATATATATATATATATATATATTTTCTATATATATATATATATATATATATATATATATATATATATATATATATATATATATATATATATATATATTATATAAAAAACCTACATATAAATATATCCACATTTAAAATCATGAAATTTGGCACAGTGGTAGTCTTTAGCAGGGGTAAAACCCCTAACGAAGCCCGTTTTCTTTAATTTCCCCCCCGGACAACAATGGACAAAAACATTTTTTTTTACCGTTAGCCTACGGAAGGCGTCTTACGGAGACAGAGGCTACTTAATATTGTCTCTCGCCTGGCGGAGACAGGCTTCCATCTAATTGCCAATGGAAACAGTTTAGAGTTCGGGTTTTGTTAAATTCTTCGATGAATCGCTGTTTCATCAAGCCGTCTTTAAATTAATTGATGGAAAAGCGCAAAAGAAAGATGACCGTTTTTTTTAGTAGTAAGGATAAGGATAAAACTAGCGGTAATCTAGTGTGACGTCACGATAGATCTCAGCGCTAAACCATCTGATGAATTTAACAACACGCCTTTCTTGATAAAAAACAAAGAAATCGTACCAACAAGAACAAGTTAAATATTTATATTGAAAAATAACAGTATGTCGGTATGTTAAAAACCTCAAACAACAACAAATTTTTAAGAAAAATATGAAACGATACATCGAACAAAAACATCGATATGTTTTTTATAAAACACAAGACGCGGGAATATTTGTTTTTTGATAAACAATGGAAGTTCGAAAAACATCTTTCGTTCGACTAGTTTGTTGTTTTTAGGTTCTGGACAGGCTCAGCTCTAGTAAAGTGCTCAGTTTTACGTCTGCTTCTACCATTCATGACTCTTTACCGCGATCCGAGAAGAGACCCACATTATATGGCGGAAATCGTTGGATTTATCACTTCAGTGCTTCTAGGATTTACAAATGGAGTGCTAGGGAGCGTCCCTATGATACAGGCGCCTAGAAAAGTAGATGACCGACATAGAGAGTTGACCGGTAAAGTGTTAAAGGGGTAATTTTGCGTCTAAAAATGAGATAATCTGGTTTTTATAGGTAATATGATGACATTAATGTACATGTTTGGCTTGGCAGCTGGTTCCCTAGTAGCCTATTCGGTGGAGAGTACCACAGGCCAAGTAGACGTTCATCCTTGTGACCCTATGCCCTTTAAGGTATCTATAAAGTTTAGTATTGTTAATAATTATACCGGCTGGTGCATCGCCAGACTGACCATAGGAAATCCCATGTAAATTTTGATACATTGAAATAATGGGTCCTATTGGTTACAACAAAAAATTTTATTAGCTATTTTGAAGACGTTGATAAGATTAGCTACATAAATAAAAATTTTTTTGTTTATGATAAGGCAATTAAAAGTTATTTAAAAAAAAACTATTTGTAAAATCGTTGCATATCTGCTACCCAACTTAATGAATCCACCAGCAATAAATAAAATGTCTTGTAAACTTTTTAATTGACGTTTCTTTTATTAGTTATTTCAACATGTTTTACAGTATTGAAGAAAATAATGGTTGTAATCATTTTTATAAATACAAGTGATTACAAATTTAACTACATAATGAGATTTTTTCATAATTGCATTTAAGGAAGGTGAAAAACACACTTAAAAACTTCTAAAAATACGTTTAATACAACACATTGAAACTAAAAGCTAATTGTTTTTTAAATTTGATGCTCAAACAGACCTTCGTTTACTTAAGGGTATCCTTAACGGGTTAAAATTCAGTTCTTACATTATGAAGTTGAAATGCCGATAGTCGAACGCACGCCGCTGAAATTTAAACTTTTAATTCTTCTAAATTTTTATAACTCAAATTTGTATAAATAACATTTTGATATGACCCCCCAGGAAGAAGTCGTTTGGCGAAGATCAGGAGACCCTAGCTGGCCAATTTATGGTGTAATTTGGTCCTATATGAGTCCATTGAAAACATTTTGAACATATTCCCTTACTTCTCGGGGTTGTGTGAAGGAAACCATCCATTTGACCAAATGTCTTGATTGTCAGGTGCAACTTCTTCCAATGCCGGCCCCACTTGATCTTGTAATAGTTCAAAAAAATTTTTCCCCTTTACCAAATTGTGACTAAAGAAAAAGGTCAATAATCCGTGTAAATATACCACCCAAACGTTTCCTTTTGAGGGTTTGGTTTTCATTTAAAGATACAAATTGTGTTCATTTTCTTTGCTCCAGTATCTGATGTTTTGAACGTTTGGTTCATTGTTTAATGTGAAGGTGCATTCGTCACTAAAACAAATATTGCGTAAGTCCCTATCCATTTCCATAACTTCAAAACAAAAATCTGCTCTTCGGATCTCATCGCCTTCCCTTAATTCCTGATGTTTTTTATATTTGTACGGATGATATTTATACTTCTTTAATTTGCGTAGTACTGTGCTGTGATCCTTTCCTACAACTTTGCCAAAAAACCTGGTTTTAATTCCTTTATTTTCTTCTGCATGAAGTAAAACATCTAAATCGGCATTATTTTCTAGAGCTCTTCCATCGAGTACATTATTATTTCGCTCTAAGCAGTTGCTTTTTTAATAACAGCACCTTTTGTCTCAAACCTATGAACGATATTTTGAACTGTTGTCTTACTTGGAATGTGTCTGTCAGGAAAAAACGTAGAGAACATGTCGGATACGCTTCGATAACTATTTTCCATGTAATACCATTTAATCATTGTTATTTTCTCTTCAATACTGTAAAACATTTTGAAATAACCAATACAAAGTAAAACGTCAATTAAAAAGTTGACAAGACTTTTTTATTTAATACTGGTGGATTCATTAAGTTATGTAGCAGGTATGCAACGATTTTACAAATGGTTTTTAAATAACTTTTAATTGCTTTATAAAGAAAAAAACGAAATTTAGAATGTGAGCTAATCTTATCAAGGGTCTTCAAAATGGTCTAATACAATTTTGTTGTAAATTCAATAGGGGAGCCAATATTTCAATGTATCAAAATTTACATGGGATTTCCTATGGCCAGTCTGGCGATACACCACCCGGTATATTTAATATTGTTATAACACGGATCTTCGTTTTACACCTTTTTAAACGTTTCTATGGTAACAACACTGCAACGTAACTATGCTAACGGTTTAGTCGTCCATGTCAAAAACTGAATGCTTCGAAAGTCGATTATATATTGGCCCTTGTGGAGTTTCCTGTCGCCTTTTATAGTAACGTGGAAAAGAATCGAAAAGTCTGGAATTAGTTGGAAGAATTATTTTAATAAAGAATGCAAGAAAAGTGCAAAATGTTGACTCCGGCTCCCTCACGACACTTCACAATGGCCGTCGGAAAATTTATTTAAATAACTTATTAACCTAAATTAAATAATTCTTACTTCCTACATTTATATAAACTAAACAAATATAAGTTCGTAGCATTATGCAGCAGGACAACTTTCATTTAGCAATGTTTCTGTTTTCAAACACCTTTTTGTTCTATTCAGAATAACAATCTTATCTTGGACTTCCATTTCTCTTTACTCTTTATAAAGAAACCCACTGGAAAAAACATAAGATTTAAAGGATCTGAATGATTCTAAACAACCATAATTTATTAAGAAAGCCTAGTATTAACATCCCGAATATCTGGCAGCTTGTGTTGAACCATGAAATATCGGTCAAGCCAAATCGAGGACTTATTATTATTCTTAGTACACAAGGTTTTACACAAACTTAATTTGTGGATCAATTGAATTCAGGTATAACCAAGGAAGTTTGAAGGTATATGGAAGCCCAATGCTATGACCCATTCGATCAAAAAATGTCCAGCCCACTATGAAAATAACTGTCAGAGTTGGCCCCGCCGATTCTGCGCAATAACAAAATTCCACGAAATAATTTAACGTGTTGCCTACTTACACACTTATAAATCAGTGTGTAGTTAGGCAACACATTATACTTTTATGAGAGCCGGAGTACCGTTTTATGGTAAAGTTCCTTTTTGCTTTTTTGTATTCTTTTAGAAAGAAATTAGATTTTTGGTTTCTCAATCTCTTATGTAAAAAATTCCATACTTCTTGTTAAATTTGTTTATGTTACCTGCATGAAGTGTCACTATTTTATTGTATCTACTTTTTTACAAATTATAAATTTATAAAATATTGTATGACCTTAAAACACAAATAACCAGTTCAAATTATGGCAAGTTTTTATTTTTCTAGACCCTTCCGAATTTCGATGATTTTTTGCATATAGAGGCGCTGGTTACAAATCTAAAGTAACCTTTTTCGACGTTTTATTTTTTAGATATCAATCCTTAAAGACGACAATTAGATTAAACTCATTTACACTCATACAATGTTTGAAATTAAAAAAAAAATCGTGTTTTCATTTATTTTACTAAGATTTTTGGTAAAAATACAAAACTTCCAAAAATGACGACCATTTAAATAGAAGGCAGTAAAGTGGCGCCATCTATTTTTTCCATATTTAATCAGGTGATATAAAATACAATATTACACAATAATTTTAAATATTCTATAATATTATCGTTTAATAACCAACAATTTTGTGCAAAAAAAAAAAAAAAACAGTGAATGTATAGTTAGTTTCAATTTGACATTTAATGATGTCAACTTTATAGATGGTAACAAAAAATTATGGAAGTCCGGACCTGACCTACTATTCATTGCGCAAACTCCGCGCAGGGTCGATTCCCCTATTCCCGCTGCCCTGCACGCCCAGACAATTTTGTTCTACAGCATTGGCCTTCCATATACCTTCAAACTTCCTTGGGTCCACTCCGTATAAACAAGACTTATATTTATCCTTATTAAGACTACCTTTTTATTATAGGTTGTACACCCACTCAACGTGACCTTGGAAATGACAGATCCCACCCCCACGCGTATAAGTCACATGGTTTCGACACTTCTACCTACATCAGAAGGAACGATGATCAACGCGGTGAATGTATCAGAAACAAGTCTTGTCTAGAGATCTGAATATGTCTGAGCGTTTATTTGGATTGTGTTTTTTTTTTCGAGGTCGTTTAACGAGAACTATTCTGAGGTTGTTTCTCATAATGAAGCACTCAACTTGGGAATTTTTTGCACTAAGACGGATCAAAATGCCGTTTTTTGCATTCGCTTCCAAAAATTTTTTTGTAAAAAGTTGTGACTTATACAAACCGCAAATTGCATTGCTGCAGCCAAAAATGCATTCAAAAAATGCATTTTTTTGAGACGGCTTATGGAAGATTTAATAACTTTGTAAAAATGAGTCAGAACTGGCCCCATTCGGGTTCACGGGTATTTTTGAGGTCGCTGATCAGGATTATGATGTTCAAATTGACCCATAGCCGACCTGGAGCCCAGTAACGCCGATAAAGGTTATCTCCGAGGGACTCTCCCGAAATTTACGCGGGGAAGGAAAGACATTTGACGCCCGGGGGTTTTTTAGGTCGCTGAATTTAAATATGGCATGGGCGAACATCCCCCGGACATCTTATGCTCCGGAACCTGGACGTGGACGTCATCCCCGAGAATTTTCTTGACAAGATCGCCAAAAACAGCCCGAAAATCATTGTAGGGGCGTTTTTAACCTTATTCAAATTTACGTCGAAAAGCTTCACAATGACTTTTAGTTGTTTTTTGGGTTCTTGTCAGGGGAAAATTCTCCTGCCACCCCTTTTAGGTTCAACTTTTACGCCAAAAACCCCGGGCATAAGTTTCTTCCTTCCCCGCGTGATTTTGGGGGAGTTCCAGGAGATGACGTTCGGATTCAGCGCCTCAAAAAACCCCAACGAT
>JAHBCN010015431.1:0-21066 GCA_019359885.1 Listronotus oregonensis
AAACTTTCAGCTGACGTAAGTCTGGCGCTCAGGGGCTCTTGGAAAAGGTTTAGTACCCATACTTTTCAGTCTGCTATTTTGATTTAGTTTTGCACTGTTTTATTTTTGTTTATACATTCGTTTAAAAGGTATGCTTTTATAAAAGTGTTATTTATATTTCAATAAACCCTTTTCCATAAAAAAATAAATTGAATTATAGACAATAAATAAATAAATACTAACTTAAATCCTTTGCTACTAATTTTACCAGCAATTTAAGGCTTGATTAATTTGTGCGTTTAAATAATTTGGCAAACATCTTAAAATGATTTAATTAATCAGCAACATTGTTAACTCATAAAAATATGTATTCATATTTTATTAGAATGAAAATATTATTTATGGTTCTTAGCTCGAATTTTTACATACAACATTCTTAACTGTTTTTAACGAATTAAAACTCTTAACATAAAATATATCATGGAAGCAATTTTTCAAAAACCTGTTAAACATAGATGCAGGAACTAGGAACACGAAGAAGGTATACCAAAGAGTGGAGGAGTATGTACCAGAACCAGCGCTAGAGGAGATTAAAGTGGCAATAAACCAATAAAAGAATTTCAAGGCCTCAGGTGAGGACTCCATAACTGCGGAGTGTATAAAATATGAAGGAGAACATCTATATAATGCCATACTAGAGCTACTGAAAAATATATGGAAAACGGAAACCCTGCCAAAGGAGTGGAATGAGGGTATCATCGTCCCCATTCCTAAGAAAGGAGACCGGCTGGCAGGTTAAAACTATAGGGAAATAACCCTGCTACATATAACATACAAGGTGCTATTAAATGTACCTAAAGGACGCATATCCCCATATGCAGAAGACAACTTAGGAGACTACCAATGCGAGTTCCGATCCAAGAGATCAAGAGCAGATCAAATATTCACCATAAGACAGCCCCTAGAGAAAAGCTGGGTGTTTAACAGTGAGGTCCACCAACTGTTTGTAGATTGCCGCCAGGCATACGATAGCATCACCAGGGAAAGTATCTGGCAAGCGTTGGAAGGCCTTTTTAGGTCCCGACTGATATCTAGGATATGACGGAACAGAACGAACTAGTGCTAAGATACTTTGAACGAAAGATGTTACGGAAAATCTTTGGGCCTACGGTAGATGAAAGAACAGGTCAATATCCAATAAGAACGAATGAGGAGCTCAAGAACATGTACAAAAGACCGAGGTTAGTAAACGAAATAACATTACAACGGCTCAGATGGGCCGAACACGTACTGAGATCGCCGAATGAACGTCTTATCCAAGAGGATATGGGAGAAAAACCCAGCGGAAAAGAGACCTTTAGGTAGACCAAGGCTCATGATGGAGAGACAATATCGAAGAAGATGTAAAAGTCTTGGGAGTACGGGACTGGAAGGACGTTGTATTGGACGGACAGGGATAGGTGGAGACGAGTCGTAGATGCAGCTAAGACCCACGAAGGGTTGTAACGCTACGAGAAGAATAAGAAGAAGGACATAAAATATATCCAGATTTAGTGTTGATGAAACCACAAATAAAATATGCCAGAAAACATCGTGGCGCTTTTAATGTCACCCCTTATAAAAGAACCAGAATTCAAACTCAGAATAAATTTAATATTTATGGTACACCATGCGCTGATGCTTCTCTAATTTTTTTGTCATTTAAATTTCGGGCAGTCTTGACAAGTAGGAGTTATAAACATGGTGCATATTTTTATCGGGAGTAATAAATAATTAAAGATTATAGCTAGGACTATGAAAACAAATCATGTTAGAAAATGCCTCTCTCTGGTGATAAAGAGGCAAAGAAACATGTTTAAAAAAGAGCTCTAAATAAATCAATTTTAGTTGCATATTGAGTTTTATTTAATCCTGTAATATTTTATTTTTATTTATTATATCTGCACGTACGGGATTTTTTTACTAAAGATAAGCTAGAAAAATTCCTTTTTAAAACAATACACTGGGTAAACGGGTTTTAATTAATTAAGACCTTTGCTTAAATCCATATAACTTACTCAATGTGGATATTCTATGTTCTATATAATTTTATGACGTAATCTCACTTATGACAGATTAATTTGTTGTGACCGGTGCATTTATTATTTTAAAAAATAGGTATGGTGGTAAGTTGATTGGTTTTAAGGATTTCTAATACTTAGCAATGGATCGCTTTGAATATTTTAGCAAGAAAAACGTCTTCAGAAAAAGTAAAATAAACAAAAGTGGTTTGATATTTACAGTTATTAAAGATAACTGTGTGGCATAAATCGGGTTAATTTAACAAGTAAGTAAAAGCAACACTTGGTTGCTTTTACTAAACTTAATTAGCTCATAACCATTCCGATTTTTAAAAATAATTAATGTGACTGTCACATCAAATTAATCTATCATTTGTGACATTACCCCAAAAATTTAAAATGGGTATATTTGATCCAAAATATAAAAACAAAGTATTCATTGACAAAAAATATATTTGCTTATTGTTAGACATTAAAAAAAGTAATTTTATTTGGAATAAAATTTCATTTTGGCAATGTTTCTAGTACTTTATCTTAAAAGTTTTTCCTGTTGTCAATTTGCCAGCAGACATAAGAATAAGGTTTTAGGTCACTAAGCATGACACGAAAAAAAGCTATTTTCTGATATAGGATACAAGATATAAAATATGGTGTTTTGCATTACCCTATTATGCACCATTTCTTTAGTTTAAGAAAATTATTATATGCGTTTCTAAAAAAATGGACTTTAAAAATTATCTATTACATCCAAAA
Source organism: Listronotus oregonensis (assembly GCA_019359885.1). Classification (NCBI taxonomy): domain Eukaryota; kingdom Metazoa; phylum Arthropoda; class Insecta; order Coleoptera; family Curculionidae; genus Listronotus; species Listronotus oregonensis. The sequence goes on from JAHBCN010015431.1 coordinate 2,793, forward strand.
GTTCTAAATTATTTTTAAGGGATAACTCTTTCAAAATAACTTTGGTAATTGCTAATGAAATTGACGCTTGTTTTCTGCTTTTTAGAGCTGTAAAATATACAGGGGGGCCAAGAAAGTTTGGTAATTGTCTCGAAAGTTGCCTCCTCTCCGGTTTTGACCAAATCTGGTATACGGGGGTTTTTTGGGGCGCTGATTACAAATCTGCAAAAAAATTTTCGGCAACGTTTTGTTTTCGAGATATTTATCATCAAAGTTGAAAATTAAACTAACCTTATTTGTACCATTCCTACTTCTTTTTGCACAGAATTCTTGATTTTTACACTAAATTGACACAATATTTCACAAACATCTTTTAAAAACTTGTTTTTATATTTATTTAACATTTTTTTTCCATTTAATTGCAAACCTCCACTTTCACACGCCGCAACGTGTCGGCAACCATGTATACACTAGGCTTTTTGTAAACAAATATGGCTGCAGCCTTTGAACTTAAAAGTTCGCAATTTAATGGAAAAAAGGTGTAAAATAAATAAAAAAACAAGATTTTAAAAGGTGTTTATAAAATATTGTGTGCCACTTTAGTGTAACAATATAGTGAAAATGAGGTTAGTTTGATTTTTAACTTTGATGCTGAATATCTCGTAAACGAAACATTGTCGAAATTTTTTTTTTCAGATTCGTAATCAGCGCCCCGAAAAACTCACGTATAAAAAAATTTGGTTAAAACCGGAGAGGAGGCAACTTTCGAGACAATTACCGAAAGTTTAAAGCAAATGGGATTTTTTTTTTTTGAAGTATTAAAAAATAATCCAAATTTTCGGTAATAAATTGTGGTTGTTAAAAGTATAAAAATATAGAAAAAAAGTTATTTGACGAAACTGTTTAAAATCAAATTTCAGACCTATTTACCAAACAAGGGAAAATATAAACATTTAGAAAATTATGATTTTTGCGACATACTTTATTTATACATAATTACAATTATGTTAGTATCAGTGCTTATATTAGCACATATTCTATGATTTAAAAAATACAAATATTTTTTTACCTTTAATTAAATAGAAAAAACAATAAACTTCAAGTTTTAATATTCTGCATCTAAAAGCAAATTTTTGATAGCGACACTTTAAATACGTTTCTCAATTAACAAAAAGATATGTTTTAAAATTGTAGAGACGGTATTTCATATTTTGCTAACATTAAGTAGAATTACATAGAAAAATTTATTTACACAAAAATACACTGCATATTTACATACATAGGACTGCAAAATATAACGGTTATGTAGATTATTATTTTTTTAAACATGGCTCCTTCATTTTTAATGAAATAACGATGAAAAGTTTTTTTCAAAAATAATTTTGTAGGGTTTTTCAAGAGCTACAAGGCTATGTAAATTAAATCCCTTTAAAACCCTTAGTTTTGAAATTAGATGTTTAAACTCATCGGGGCTCGAATAAAGTGGTGCTCGCTCGGAAATAGAGGCTTTAAACGGCCAAATCTCGCTAAATATTTATTGTACAGAAAATCTAAGCTAAGGAAAATCTTTGTAATCAAAAAGCTACAAATTGGTACTCTAGCATTTTTTTCGTATCTCTAGTATTTTTGGAGTTATTTTGAAAAAAGGGCTTCTTTGACGAAATTGCGTAAAATCGTTTTTCACTTTAAGCTTAAATTTTTCTAAAATTAAGCGTTTTAAATTAGTCTTTTAGGATGTATTAATAATACATATATAAAATAATAAAAAAAGGGTAAAGATCAATATAAATTAGGAGAATAATTAGGGGGCTGTTTTCACTGATTTTTTCGTAGAAGAAAGTAGGGACCGACCCTATTTTTTTCCTTTTTAAAAAGGTCTAATTATATACTTTAAAAAAGGCTTTATAAGTTTTCCTCGAAATATGCAAAGCTATTTGACTTTGATTCTTTTAAATTTGGCATTTGACGAACAAAAGCTAACCACAAACAAGCCGTAGCTCCGTCCGTATACGTTGTAGAGAAATTATATATTTTTTAGAAACTACAATTTTGCTTTCTTTCGGTTTTTTGTTAAAATGCATATTTTCGAGTTATTCGCGAAATAACCGTTTGCGTCGAAAAACTGTTACTTTCAAGCGCGAATAACTCGGAAAAATATTAGTAAACCTAAGAATTAATAACATTCTTCGTTAATTCCTGTATTTAAAATGTAATATTTTTTTTTACTTCCAAGATGGGATGGCAACCACTCCCAGGATAAAAGCGCCCATAGACATGATATAAACTTTGATCCTTGGACTATTCCCTACCTTTTGTGAAAATTTTAAATAAATCCATGTAAGACTAAAAATTCCAAGCCAAAATGCTTTATTTTGTGTATTATTAGTTCTTAGATATAAGTTTTTACGGACTGTCCAGAAATTAAAAAAAAAATCTATATTGATGTTGGCGTTACGTTTATCCTTAAATTACTCTGGTAGTTTTAATAATAAACGATGCAAAACTTCTTGCACAAAATAATGGGAAAAGAATCCATATTTAGTAAGACTATTTTTTAAATCTTGAAAAATATCTTGCCATTTGTCACTTTCAGCTTAACAAGAAAGCTCATTTTTCACAAAGTACTCAGGTTTCAGAAAAAGTATTATAACTTAAGTTGCCTGTAATCGGATTTTCACCATTTTAGGAATTATAAAGAGAGAACACTTATTTTATTTTAGGGTAAATTTCTCTAACAAAAATAAAATAATTTAATTTACTGTTACATTAACGCAGATTCTCATTTGTATTTTAAAAAGAAAAAAAATAGGATATCGAAAATTACTACCATTGCCACGCTGAGAAATTCCTTTTATCGCCTTTGCCAGAATTTTAGCAACCACAGTTATTTTTTTTTGGAGTAGTCGCCAGCCAAAATCTTTACTAAGATAGAAAAGTGCGCTTTACTGATCATGACAGGATAATACTTTTGTTTTTAAAGTGTTAGAACTTTTCTGACGTATATGCAATTTTTTGTTTAGTAAGCCCAAATGTGGTGTGATAATTGGTGTGGAATTCATTTCCAGCTCGATTGACATATTAACCTCAACTGAGTTAATAAAGCTGTCGTCAGGATGAAATGAGTAGACAGTACCATTATCAAAAGTGTCCATAGAAGCAGTGATACTCTTTCAAAACTCTGGAAAAAAATATTGTTTTTATAAATATTATTCAAGGGTATTTTTGCATAACAGATATGGTTGCCAACCCTTCATATTCAAAAATCTAGCATTGAAATCGTGAAAATTTTTTAAGCACATTTGTATGTTTTTTAAAAACCTATGTATTTTTATTGTTTCTGTAACTAAAGTTCTGGTAACGGAATAATTATTTGCTAAATTAAACTGAGAAAAAAAATCAGAAAAATACGTTTTATGGCAAATTTCAAGATGATTTGATATTTTTGTTCATGGGTGTATTTATAATAAACATAATGTCTATAATTTAAAAAGCAGCACATTATTGCTTAAAATTGGGAAAGTGGAGATTTTAATCACGCTTTTATTATTAGCTTCACCTGTATGTATGTAACGAAATCTTTGAACGTAATGTTCACCTAGGTCAAAAAGTTTGACAATTTTTATAGAGGTCAGGAGCCGATGACAATACAATTATTTTGTAACTTCGTTCTAATGCCTGACTGGGATCATCAGAAAAAAAATAATAATAATTTGTCAAAATGACAATACTTGAGCATTCGCCAAGGCCAACATAGCACAAAACGCTTAATACAAGAATCCAGGCTACTGGCAATAAAAAAAATATTTTTAAAGAAAGGGTTTTTCACTGACCTTTAGGTTGGCTAATGATATCAGTAAATCTATATGATCCGTTGGCCATAATAGATTTATTGACAAATATAAGAAATACTAAAATGGAGGCTTTTGATTAAGATTACTTTGAATGTTGTTTTGGGACTAAAAATTAAAAAAAATATATAGTTTTAAAAAACACGCTCTTATAGCAAACCGAACTAGAAAGTAGTTTTTAAATATAAAGAGTTTATGTTACAGTGATAAAAAGGCCAATAATCAATAACGACTAATAAATTTAGAAGACTTGAGATTTGTATTAACGGCCCAATAAACCTACATCATCCATTCAAATAAAAAAAGTAATTTTATGAAAAAATATTGTTTATATGGTAAAATAAATTAAAAAGGGGTAAACTAACCCATACTAACCAAAACTAACCCTCTAGTTATTATTCCTGGTGTTAGATTTGAATTCGGTGGCTCAAAAAAGCTATGTACCATAAAAAAAGGGAAACACTTTTTAGCTAAATGTATGTTTTAAGGGTGAAGGAGGTAAGAAAAGGGTGAATTTAACCCTTCTTATCTCACAAATGTATTTTCTAATATCATATTCGAATTAAGGGGCCCAAAACTAAATGTACCATTAAAAATGGGGAAAAAACGTGTTTTAGCGATATGTATCTTTTAGGGGTGTAGGGGGTAAAAAAGGGTGAATTTAGCCCTTCTAAGTCATTAAATGTAATTTTCTGATATCATATTTGAATTGAGTGGCTCAAAAAACCTATACGTAGGTACCATTAAAAAATATTTTTTAACAGATTTACCTGTGTTAAACCCCGCTAATACCGGATGATTTAAAGATGTACCATTTAATTTAAAAATTAAATAAAGACTATAAAAGCGTAAATTTTAGTTAATTTTGTGTGTTGGTGTGTAATGTTAAAAAAATCAGGTTCGTGGTCAGCGCCCCAAAAAAACCCCGTATACAAAAAATTATCAAAATCAAGCACTTACTTACTTGGAAATTTTTTTATAAATATGGAAAACTCCACTATCTAAAATATTCTTGTTCTGTCCATCATAGAGTCTATAAAATGCATACAAAGAACATGCACAATAAACACAATCTGTAAAGTGGTAGCACCACCGCAAACTGTAGTATTTTTTTCTAGGAAGAACACGTTAAAGTTGAACAGGAATCCGAGCTTTCATCGAACCAATTAGAACTTTGCCGCTTATAAGTAGCGGTTATTGGCAGACTTTTTTTGTGTCAGCAAACATGATTGCGTTTTTAAGTCATTAAAGTTGACAAGGTTTTTGGCATCCTAATCCAAAATTAACCTAAGTTCCTTTAATAGAGATATCTGCATAGATCCGCTCGAGTTTTTTAAATCAGGCTTATAAACTGGCTTGAGAAACTGAATTCTAAAGTGAAGTATACTATCGTTAGTCGGACTATGGATGAGATGGATTGTGGAAGAAAGCAGATCGTTGATGTAAAGAAAAAAAAAGTAGGTGCCAGTACCAACCCCAGCATTAAGGAAGATTTATATTTGTCTGGCGTGATGTGACAGAACAGTGTGCGTCAGAACAGTATTTGTTTTATACATTTAGTATGGTAGCTTTTATACTATTGTTTGTGTTATGTCGCAGTCTCTGTCGTATGCATGAATGCGATACCGTTCTGACGCGTCACGTCAGACAGATATAGATCCACCTTTAACTTGTGATATGTGAACATGTTCGTCTTTCCAAAAAATGGTATACTTGTGTAGTCTTTTTTAAAAAAATTCACCTTTTAATAAGGGAAAATGTAACATAACTCACTGTTGTTAGACTTTTATTTTATGTAATAATGTGATAGTTTACTAAAGTCCTACTACATGTTTTGTTTGCTCAAATTGCTACGACTTCAGCTTGACGACGAATAGCACTGATGATGGTTATACCGAAAGCGCTCTACTAGGATTGTTTTAAATAAAAATTTGCACGAAATACAAAGTCTCTTCATTCCCTAAATTCTTAAGTGCACACAGCCACAACCAAGTTTCAAAAATTATTTATGTGCGTTTATCGAATATACATTATTGTGTAAGTAGTATTAAGGCATACCTTACCCCGCCTTATAAGTAGTATACGATTGAGCTTTCATTAGCTCAAAAATATATCCAAAAACTATTTCTTATTCAATCTTAAATAGGTCGTTGAGTTAAAATGAGTAAAAATTTGTGACTTTTTCTCCAATTCGATTTTTGCACCGTATTTTATTTAATTAATGTGCAATTCATCTAACTCCTATAGAGCTTACAAATATGATCTTTGTTACGGAGTTAACAGAATAGTCGTAACACTTATTCAAATCAAAAAACTTTTTGGTCGATTTTTCAACAACTTTTAGATTGTCAGAGCGTTAGTTGTATACCTTAATTTATGCAATCTTTTTGTCAGACACTATGAAAGAATTTATTTACACTTGGTAAAGTTATTAACATTGTGAAATAATTGCAAAACTCGGTGGAAAGTACGGCTTTAAAAGGTGGGATTATCGAAAATGCACTTGTGTGAGCATAGAACGTATAAAGACAGATACATTAACGGAGGCAAACAGAAGACATTTTAGTATCCACTATTAAAAGGTAGCAGTCCATTTTTATTAATTGTTTTGTTGCGGTTTTAACTAAGGCCACTGAGATAATTTCGATTGAGTGACCTTTTAGTAGTTTCTTTTTTATGTAAATTTACCTACTTTTTAGAGAAGTATTGTTTAGTACAAAAAAAAATTATTCATAGTAATAATATTGTTACTTTTTTCTATAATTGTGTTCTGGGCTATTGCTCCCCACCCCATGTCTCTATTAAACGAACTAAGAAAACCTCTAAACCAAGTCATGACAAATTTCGTTGTTGTTTTCTCTTAACATATACATTTTTTGATCTTGGTCTCCTAAAGAATTCTTTCAGGTAAGTCGCCACACTAACCACAACCAATTTTTATGTCAGATATGATTTAATTCGGACCAAAAGATATGCAGGGAGACACCAAATTTATATGTTCGACACGCTAAAAACGAAAAATATTTTTTTCTCCCCTAGAACTTTTTTTGTTTTTTATACTTAACTATATTTTTTTCCAAAATAAAAATTAATAAAACAACCGCAGTCGGTAGGATTCGAACCTACGCTCCCAGAGGGAATCTGATTTCTAGTCAGACGCCTTAACCGCTCGGCCACGACTGCTGATGAAGGTAAGTGACTGGTTATATCATATTTTTTTTAAAACAAACAATTATTAATTTAAATTATCAAGTAAATATATTTTTAATAAATCCGAAAGTAGTATAGTCTAGTCAAAAAGTATGTTTTGTGCGAAAAGTAGTCAGAGGGCTTCGAAAAATATAGCTCATTCAACGCGGAATGTAAATTTGAGAAAGGGGTTTTGAGGAATAAAAATTGCAATTGTTATTGACAAAAAACGAAAAAAAAAGCCATTTCGAATTTTGATGATAACTCAAAAACCATAAGAGATAGCGGAAATTGCAAAAAACCGAGTATATCACACTAAATATTTTTTTTCAGGGTATTAAATACTATTTTTTTAAGGATGGTGTATCCAGAACACTTTAAAGAATTTACTTTCGTTGAAAATTTAACTTAAAGTTAATTTATCAACAAGTTAGACAATGGTTAATTAACAAAATTGTTTCGAACTTTCGTCTTAATTGTACATTTAAAAAAAAAATGTTTAAATAATTTATAAAGTTTTCGCGTCGTGGAGCCCTTTCTAAAAAATCTAACAAGATCGCGCCATAAAAGTTTTAAAAAATGTATTGCTTTGTTTATAATAATTTTATAATTTTGACAATATTACCTTGAGTTTTTAATTATATTAACTTAGATTTAAGTAAAAAACATTTTAAAAACAAGAACATTAATAAAAGAAACAAATTCATTAACACTTTTAAACAACAAACGCTAAAAACTAAGAAACAAAGCTAAAAAACTTAATACTAAAGTAAATGTTCAAATAAGTCACCGTTTTCTCGAACGCATAACTCGCATCGTCTCAGCACCGCCTCACAATATCTCCTTATCATTCGCGGAGTTAGCCTATTAACAGCTTTGATAACAGCAGCTCTTAATTGCTTCATGTTTTCATACTTCAAGTAGACTTGATTTTTTTAAGTGACCCCATACAAAAAAATCAAGGGGCGTTAGATCAGGAGATCTCACAGGTCATCTTACTAGTCCCATAGTTATTAAATCGACTTTTATCAGATTAGTGGACTTTCATATAAAAATTAAATATCTCAGTATTTTTTTTTAATAAACCACTGACAAAACTTCATTCTTCTAATTTGATCTCCTTCCTGAAGTCCCTGGCAGGGTAGTTCACGATACAGGTGATGTTTGTGGCGCTTTAAAATGCTGTCCGCAGTTGACCGAGCGACGCCTGTTGTCTCTACTATTTGACGCAAATACGTACGAGGTGTCTCAACCACGCTTTGCAACACCAAATTTTCATTATTTTCGTTTGGAAATTTCGTTTTTTTACTTTAGCAAAACTTCGATAAGCTACAAGGTTTTCCTTTAAACGCCTAAACATAGTTATACCAGGTTGTCGTCTTTCTGGATATCTATTAAAATACATTTCCTTAGTTTGTGCGTCATTTCTGCGACAGAGAATAAAACACTCCAATATATCGTCTTATGACTATTTAAGTAATTCATTTTAAAACTTACAATTTATTAACTAAACTCACTTATTACTGATAGTTCATCTTTTCTGACAGTAACATACTTCAAAAAGAAATATAAAAACCTACTTTGACAAAATTAAATATTAAATATCAAAGCCTGCCACGATAAAATCTTAGTTTTGTTATTTTTGATTATTTCTCGTTGCCGATTATAAGTGTATTATTTATGGTTAAAAAGCATTATAAATGGGTATTTCAAAAATGTAAAAATTCAATATGGCGTCCGTAAGAAAAACGAAAGTTGACTCCAGCCGGACGCAACATAGTAGGCCAAGAAGTTTTTTAATACCATTTTCCAAAACACCGTATCCTCTTACCCAAATTGTAAAAATTTGATGATTCTAGCTTTTATAATAAGTACAATATGGAGGTTTTTCAAAAATGCACATTTTTGTATTTCACCCTGTATCTAGATAACGGTATCGATTTAAAATATTACAACCCCGGATTATTATTAGGCATGCAATAACGCAACTCTTCTTCCATTTAACCGACCTCTCTCTAACGGTTTTCAATATCACGATCTACATCATCTTATTCTGGACATACTGTATAGGAAAAGCTCCACGAGGCGAAAAAATTAGACGACGATTATTTAAGCATTTTTTTAATGTACAATGAAGACTAAAGTTCGAAACAATTTTGTTAATTGACAATTGTCTAATTTCTTGAAAAATTTACTTTAAGTTAAATTTCCCCAGATAGTATGGCTTTATCTGGGCTATTACTATAGGTTTTTTTTGTAAAAAATATCTTTATGCCATGGTTATCTTATTTATTTATTTTCACTCTGACGATCCAATAAAAATAATGCAAAAGTAAATTAGGTATTTCTAAATCAAACTCGCTTTTCTGAATTTCAAAGAAATATCTAACGAAAGTGATTCAATTTATTACAACACTTTGCTTTGTTTTGTTTTAATTATAAGTAAGTTTAATCTGAAACTGTAGGAAAGCTTTCCGCGATCGGAAAAAAATATTTTTGTGTCTGGAAAACCTGGTGAAACTCTTACGTTAAACTAGTTAGCAAGGATTGTAATTTAATAAGAACCTTGTTTTCTTTTAATAACGCTTTTATTAACGTTCAACAATGCCCACAAACCGCTTTATAAGTTAACTGCGCTTACATATATTTTTCTTTTCATTAGATTTAACATAGAATCATTAAAGTTAAAGAGTATGCAAGCTTTGCACATACGGATGTTAAATGCTATGATTGTTAATGATTGTACATAAAATTGTATATTTTAACATATGTACTGGGTGTCCAAATAAGAAAGGGCGCCCGCTTTATCTTGGAAACTATTTATCGTACAGCGTTAAGAAAAAAAAAATTGGTAAAAGTGGTCACACAATGGTTCTTTTAATTAAAAGCAAAGACTGTTTGAAATAATTGTTAATAATATTTATTATTTAAAAAACAGGAGGCTTTGATATAACTCGAAAACAAATGCAGATATCAAAAGGCGGTTTTTGCCAGAGTGTAGGAATTTTTTCCTCTTTTTTACCTATAATAAAATACCAGATCGTCGTATTTAACTCTCCCAAGTAAATCTCAAAAATCCTAGTTTTTCTTAAGAGTGCATTTACGCTACACCTTAGGGGTCGGGCGAAAGGACGTGGAGACGGTGGGCGGAGACTAACAAACTCCCACATCACAATTTTCGTATAGCCCATTAAAAATATTTTATTTTATTTAGGTTCTTCCAAATTCGGTGTATCGATGCGATGTTGTCCCCGATTGCCAGCCTACAGGAGATACAGTTTTTCGGTAACTATTTTTCACTTAAATGACATAAATTATACACCATTTTAAAGGTAAGTAAATAATATATGCCTCTGCTGTAGCGGATTTTTGAAATATCAGTCGAGTTAAGAGAAAATAGTGTCTAAACATAAACGATTTTAGGGTGACTTTCACTCAAGAAAATATTAAAAACTAAATCCAAATTTAAAAAACTATTACAGCAGAAGCCTAGATTTAAGTGTTGGCTTTCATATAGTTTTTTAAAATTATCGATAACCTATACCGTTTTTGAGAAAAACATTATGCTCCGAACCCCAAATTGGATACAATTTTCGCGGCGTAAATGGACTCTTAAACAACGCCCTCCAGTTGGTGAACCACAAATTAGTAGACACCAAAAACGACGGCATTTAAAGAACTTTAAATTTTCTTCTAAACAAGTACTCGCTTAAACCACCCTCGATAAAAGAAGTGAAAGATAGAGCTATTTAAAAGTTACATTATTTATTATCTTCCCCCACTCTTATTATTGGAAATACGACAAAATGTTCCTAACTAAAGTTGCATATTTGAAAATAGTTTTTGCTGATGTTACCAAAATTCTACCTTTTTTAATTTGGATGAATTTTTGTAAATGTATATTTACTAGTTTTACCAAAAAAAGTTTCTTTAAACCAAGTTTGCACAAAATTTGGCTAATTTTGTATAAAAATTGAAAATTATTTAATGCTCAAATTATATTACCATTCAGTTTATAAAAGTGTAAATGTATTTTAGATGCAATAAATAAAATATGAATCATACGTTAGGTAGTAGATAGGCTGGGGTCATTGCCAAAATATTTTATGTATTTTAACGAAAATGTTAGGTTTTACTAACTTTATTCATGACCCATGCCAAATATGACTAGTTTGTTTTTTATAAAATTTGTTTCCCAGACAAACGCATGTGGGTGCACAAAATTAAATTTTATTCAAGATTCGAACTAGCTAGTACGCCGCTCAAGACAAAAAGTAATTCTCACCACATTTTTAATTTAGGTATAAATATTTATTTATTAAATCGTGGCAAATTTTCACTTCTGCCTTATTCCTTTATAACAAATTAAATAATTATATATTTATTTCAATTTTTCACCGTTTTAAGGTCCCGAGATAATGAAAAATGTATTTAAAAAAAATGTTTTCTGCGTGTCGGTCTATCCCTTTTCAATTTTATCTTACGATGGCAGGAATATTCTCTCTTGGTGGAATAGTGGTCACCTGCCCAAAACAAGAGCGACCCGGGTTAGATTCGCGGGGCCGTCTTCTCCTGAGATCAGCAAGTTAAGCTACGCCAAGCAGGGTTAGTAATTGGTTGTGTTACCATCTACCTATATCTATCTCCTACCGTTTAAAAAAAAATTAATTACTATTTTTTTTAGGGAACATCACTATGTCGAAAAGGTTTAATATTTACGTGACTAATCGAGCTGGTTTATATAATTTTTTTGAGGTTAGTCAATGGATTTGGACTTAAAATGAAATGGACTTAAAAGATTTACATGCTATAACAGTGATATACCTTACAGGGTGTCCCAAAAATGCATTTTTACCGAAGTTTAATAATGGTAAAAACTCTTCTTTTTTTAATACAACGTACTGTATTTTATCTCATTTTTAAATAAACTAATAATTTACCTACAAAATGTCCATACATGTTTCTATACCCATCTGGCACAGTTCTTTAAATACAAACGAACTTTAATTTTTTCCATGTTTTAAATACCATCCACAACAAACCACACCTAACAACAACTTTTGTTGTTAAGTCAATGTTAAATAAAGACTAAATTAAGCTTGTGTTTTGTTGTGAATGGTATTTAAAAACATGAAAAAATTAAAATTCACTTGTATTTAAAGAACGGTGCCATATGGGTATAGAAACATGTATAATTTTGTAGGTAAATTATTGGTACATTTGATAAAATACAGTATGTTGTATTGAAAAAAATTGAGTTAAAACCATTATTTAATTTCTGCAATAATGCAAAACTGTTGAAACACCCTGAAGATATATCGCTATTATAGCATGTAGATCTTTTAGGTACATGCATTGACTAACCCCAAAAAAATTTCGGTAATGGTCTAGAAAGTGGCCGCAACTCCGATTTTGACCAAATTTGGTATACGGCCGTTTTTTGGGGCGCTGATCACGAACTGCAAAAAAAATTGCAGAAATATTTCGTTTTCGAGATATCCATTATTAAACTAGAAAATCAAATCAACCTTATTTACAGTATATTCCCCCTTTTTTTGTAAAGAATTTTTGATTTTTACACTAAAGTGGCACACAATATTTTATAAACACCTTTTAATAACTTTTTTTTGTTTATTTTACACCTTTTTTCCATTAAATTGCCAAGTATCATTTTTAAACGGGGCGGCCATTTTTGCTTAAAAGTTCCCTATTGTATACATGGTTGCGGCGTTTGAAAGTAAATGTTGGGATTTAAATGAAAAATAGGTAAAAAATAAACATTAAAACAATTTTTTAAAAGGTTTTTAAAAACTGTTGTGTTCCAATTTAGTGTAAAAATCAAGAATTATGTACAAAAAGAAGGAGGAATAGTGTAAATGAGGTTAGTTTGATTTTCAACTTTGATGATGGATATCTCGATAACCAAACGTTTTCGCCAAAAAGTTTTTTAGATTCGTGATCAGCGCCCCAAAGAACCACCATATACCAAATTTCATTAAAATCGGAGTTGCGGCCACTTTTTAGACAATTACCAAAATTTCTAGTAACCACCTTGGTTAGACACGTAAAAATATTAAACCTTTTTGACAAAGTCATGTTTCTTAAAAAAAATAGTAATTAATTATTTTTTTAAATACGGTAGGAGTCTGAGATGTTAACAAAAATTACTCGGAATTTTGTATAGAATCCAAATATGCAATAAAATATAGAGTGTTTTATTAAAAATAACAATGTTGCCATTGGTTTTAAGTAGATCTGGCAACGCTACACTTGCCAAACTATATATATATATATATATATATATATATATATATATAGAGTGTGTGACGGAAGACGGAGCACGGAAAGCGTGATATCATGTGATGCAACGGAGCTGGAGAGAGAGAGAGGACACCTAATTATATATGGCTACCAGAACGTATCGAATGAATAAAATATTAGATGCTTGATGCTGCGTTTCAATATCACACGAAGACGCTGGCAAAAAGCTAGTAAAAAAAATACTTTTTAAAAAAAAAAAAAAAAAAACAAAAACCCAAGAAAAACAAGCATTCCTAAATAACAGAGATTGAAACCCCTTTTTTTTTTTAAAACTTTTTTGTAAATCACTTAAAACCATCTATTTTTGTAGTCCCCCCCAAACATTTTTGAAAAGGGGGGTTTTTTTACATCGATTCTGCTACCTCTCGGCGCCGATATTTCTACTGGTTTTTAAAAAGAAAAAAGTTTTAGTGTTAATCTTAAAGGGGTTCTTAAATTGCAACTAAAATCACGAAGTCAATGCAAAAAAACTGATATTTCCCCCTGCGTTTCTTTAACCTTTTCTACAGGTAAATAATTTTTTCCCCAAATTTAATTTATTTATAGTGAGCCAAGTTTTCGATGACAAACTTTGACACTCAATTAAATATTTTTTTAAAACAAAAATTTTTATAAAATATTAATTTTTATTTTGTTTGGAATTTGTTTTTTTAAACCGCAAAGTTTTTTAAAAATTTTCCTTCAAATTTAAAAATTTTTTTACTTTTTTTTTTTATTTTTTTATTATTTTTTTTATTTTTTCAAAAAAATGAAAATATGTTTTTAAGTATTTTACAAGGTTCCTTAAAGGGTTTTTTTCTTTTAACATTTATGTAAATGCACTTTAATAAAATCCATAAATTTTATTAAACACTTGAATACAGGGTTGTTTTACATCTTATTTCTACGTTGACGCCAATTTTTGGTTTGTAAAGATGAAAATTTTATGTTTCAAATTTAAATGAACTAAATCACGTTTCAGATGCAAAAATATTATAGTTTTTAATTAGTAACTGTTGCACCAATTGAATTTTTAAGTAAGCAAGTTTTATTATTTGAATAGTTTTTTAAGTTTTTTAATACATGGAATTCAATTTAATTTATGCATAGCTGACTTTGCCTTTGGACACCGTCGAGAGCATTTTATAAATAAATATTTGTTACCTTCCACATGTCTGACTTACACTTTTCTTAAAGCTCTTTTACTGAATTACTTTGTCTTAAATATATCCTGTTTTTACTAACCTTTCAAATCTAGACGTGTTAGATTCGGTGACCTGACTAGCCGTCTGATCCTGTCCTGCATTTTCAATCCATGGCCTGCCTACAATTAATATTTAAAAATATATGAATAATGTCAGCATTGTGGGGTAGAGCATTATGTTGATAATAACTTTTATTACGATTTTATAATACTATAAGTAAAGTTTAACATATTCCTTTTTTAAGCACTTAGATAACGTTAAGAGATTAGGTTTTTTTATAAATTTTAGTAACATTAATGCAGCCGAACCGACCTTGTCGAATTCGATTAACCTACTGAAGGGGGTTTTTGTCGGCCTATTATTGCGCTTAAAACATCCATCACTTGTGATTCTTAATTCATAGGTCCATATATAATTTAAAAAAAATTTTTATTAAATTTTATAAAAAACCCCAACATTAGTTAGTTAAAATTTAGTTGAAAAAATGGGTTTTTGTTTTTTAAAGTGATCCTTTTTTCTTTAAAAATTTTTAAAAATTTTTGTATAGTTCCCCCCCCCCCCCCCCCCCCCCCCCCCCCCCCCCCCCCCCCCCCCCCCCCCCCCCCCCCCCCCCCCCCCCCCCCCCCCTTATATATATATATATATATATATATATTTAAAATTTTATCCCCATACAGTTGATGTAGGTACCTGTTGCAAAATTCTATTCGCCTGGATGTAAAAGATAGGTTTTTCGTTATTTATAGAAACTGATCCTATTTTCCTGCAAAATTCTAAAAGATTTCGTTCAAAAAATGTTAATAGTAGTAGTGAGATATGCACTTACACAACCATCACATTAAATAGAGTAATTTTCTTTTTTTCTGATATATGTTTTGTGACCTTGGTTCCTGGAGGCTGAAAAATTTATAAGGTTATCTTCAAGTCGTTAAAATATCTATAGACTTGGCTCAGTATGTTCTGAATATTTTTTGACGGATACTGGATTACTCTATGAGGATTTTTATCTCTTTCGATAAAGCACAACAAACTGTGTTTTTCGAAGTTTTCATATCTATTCATTTTTATTTAACAAAGCAATTTTAAAAATTTTTGTTACAGAAAAAACACTTTTAATAATTATGTTTAATAATGTTAGTAAACCACAATAATAGTTTAACAGTTGAGTTAGTGTATTTTTATTTCTTTCAGGCCACAATAAGTTTATAATAAACAAACAAGAAATTAGGATTTTCAGCAAACTAATTTATGAAAGTCAAATTGGGGGACTTAAGTTTTCTCCAAAAATCTGTATTAACGAACAACTCCTAGGCAAAGTTTTTTTTGAACGAAAAAACAATTTTTTAGTCAGAAGATTACCCTAAAATTAATTATTTTCAAATTTTTAACATAATTTTAATTTATTATTAATAATATTTAATTAATTAGGAGACCTATTGTGTTATAATTTTATTGTGTTGTAATATGTTAATCGGAAAAACAATGTAATTTAATAAAAAAACTAATATCTTCCTGATACGTACAAAATGACATCCTAAAAAAACTTTGTATACGACATAGAATTTTGCAGAACCAAGTGCCTTTAGAATATGCAATAGTTTTTTTTTTGTATTTGTAATGGAATCAAAGCAACAGGGCCTGCTTAAAAAAAATAATAACAATTGACGATAGCCTTGATTCATTTGGGTCATGAAATAAGGATCTTCAGGATGAGGCATAAGGTTTTTATTATCTCTCATGATTTTTTAGTTTTTCGTAAGGTACAACCAAAATGAGACACCCTGTAGGTACAAGTTGAAATATTTGCGTAAACCTGTAACAACTTTATATTAATTTATAAACTAAAAATGTAGAAATATACGAAATTTAATTAGGTACGTATGTGGACTTCAAATCCAGATTTCTGCACCGGACATATTCTGCTACTTTACAAGCAAAAATTTACATATAAAATAAATAAAATGTGTATAAATTGTATAGTTATTTGTCATTTATTGTTATTTATAGAGCTGCAAAACCATTTAATATTTAATACTAAGTATAAATAGATAATACAAAAAATAATTAAATCATGATAAAAAATTATAAATAAATTTGATGTTAGTAATGAGAAGTGACTATTTGAAATAACGATAAAAAAGATAACAATCACGCCAGGTATTAAAACATAAGGTAAAAATCTTTTTTGTACAAATAATAAAGATTTCTTTCTTAATCATCTATTATCGAATCTTTCTATAATTCAAAACGTTAACATTTTTATAAAGAAATTATTTTTTATTAATGATAATTTAGGTAAATACTGGATTTCTCAATGTAAATGTTTTTGTTTAAACACTTATTTCGCAGAAGTTATTTAGGAAAGTAGTATTGTAAATATTTCTATTAGGACATATAGAAACAAAAGTTGCAGTTATTTACAATATACGTTTAATATTTTGGTATGAAGAAAGGTAATTTTATTCTCAATGAGTCACAACTGGGTACCGGAGTTTAAACTAGGTAGGAAAACACTGGTAAATAAATAGGTATATATAATAATAATATATATATATATATATATATATATATATATATATATATATATATATATATATATATATATATATATATATATATATATATATATATATATATATAAAAATAAGTATGTATTATCTAATATAGATATATAATAATCCTTCGTAAGCTGTCATAAAGATAAAAAAAACATTCATTCTTCGTAATGCAGTAAAAAACAGGTCAATTATCAGTAAAATTACTAGGCGGTAGAAAAAATACATTTTGCAGGTTAGAAAAAGATAAAGGGAAACTGAGACGGTCTGGTAATATAAATTAAACACAATTTTAACCATATTTTAGATTAGTTTTATTGCTAATATTTATAAAATATAACTATTATAATGTTTATATAAATTTACCATTAAAAACAACAAATAAAATTTTAAAACTTCTTGCATTTTTTTATAATATTAAATTATATATATTTAAAAGAACCTGTATTAATAGAATTTCTAAAAAAACGACCTTTAAAAAAAGTATAGCTAATAAAAGTCCACTTTTAAAGGTTCTTATTTTTTGTAAACTAACTTGTTTTTGACTAAACGACAAGCTAGAAATGCAGTATTAGCATTTTCTTTAAGTACGTAGTATTTTCCACACAACCACTGGGCGCTTTTTCTGTGGTAGCCTAATGTAACATAATACAGATTATAGATTAAATATATTTTGCAAGTTATTTTATGAAATTGACCAATTATTCTGTATCTGATCTTCTCCAAAAATTTTATCGACCTCTTCATTAATACATTATTTCATATCGTAAATTAAGGAAGCCATGGGATCAATGTGTTTATCAATCTCTATATTACGTACGTGTCTTTATGCTAAACATTTCAACAGAATTACCCACAGCCATACCTATATCCTGCGAAACAGCGAAATCCTAATTTTTTACAACATGTCTTGCAAAATATAATATTTACAATGAGACACTACAAATAGATTCTAGCCTATTGTTGGTAAATACTTTCTCTTAGTCTTTAGGATTTAATTTATTAACTTTTGTGCGAGCTATCTCTCCTTTAAATACCATAAAATTAATCTACCATGATAAAAAATGACTATATTAATATACTAATGTGTGGCATTTCTATTCAGATAAAACGTATTCTTTATTTTAAAAAAATTCTACAACAAATAAGTGGAAATCTTTTTTTATGGATAATTTTATTAGCTACAATTTTATCTAAT